>JAJIBD010010535.1:0-26416 GCA_021461705.1 Cryptotis parvus
CCACCTGAGACCCGTCTCTGTCCCGCCCTAGAGACCCGTCTGCCTCCAGCCCGCCACCCTGAGTTCATCAGCTGGCCTGCGATGCTGCCGCTAAACCTGTCTGGCTAGGCATCCATGGCCACTGCTGCTGACCGGGGCACCTGGCTGCTGCCCGTGTCCTGGCCTAGGCCTGGACTCAGGACCTTGCTGGGCGTCTACGCTGTTTCCCGCAGCCTAAGCGGAGCTGGTTCTGGGGCCACCTGGGCTGAGTGAGTGTGGCCAGGGGCGGGGGTGCGAAGGGAGCTGTGCAGGGACCTGGGGTCAAAGTCACGGCTTGAGCTCAGGGCAGTGAGTGGGGACTGGAGCCCCTCCTCCTGCCACCTTCTGCTCTGTCCTTGTCAGGTCCGCTGCCAGTCCCCATGTGTCCCCCACCCTGGAGAGGAGATGCCAGCACCTGGCGCTGGCTCCAGGGCGCTCCCCAGGCTGACCCCCGCCCAGAGCCAGGCCCACAGCCCTGCCTGCTCTCCCACAGGTGTCCCAATAGGAAGTTGCCCAACCTGTAAGCTGGCTCAATCATTTTCCTAGCCCCGGTGTCTACCAAGTCACGCCTGCCCCGGTTCCTGTTGCTGCAGCCCAGCAGCTCGTTTGCATAGCAGCGGCCGTGATGGGGTAGCGCCCAGCAGCTAGGCACATGGAGGAACAGTGACGGGAGCGGGGACAGGGCCACAAGTACACCAGTGAGCTGGTAGTCCCCATGACCCAGCTGACCCTTGTCCGTGAAGACCCCATGTCCCTCCAGACCTTTCCCTTGCCCGGGTAGCGCCCCCTTCCCTGCAGATCCACCCCACGAAGCCGGGCGTAGCGGGCGTCTCCGCAGATGGTAGCTGACTACTGTCAGGGCTTCATGGTGTAACTGGGCCCCGTCCTCCCAATCACTCTCTGCCACCTGACATGGTCCGACCTGCCACCAGCGCCTCAGAGTACCCAGCAAGAGCTTAGAGGTGGTGGAAGCTATGGCACCCCTGAGGAGTCTAGACCCCCACCCGCTGGTACCCCCTTGAACCTACCCCTCCCACAGCCCCACCTCCATCTCCCTGCATGCACTTTGACCCTGCTTCCTCTCTGCATGCACTCTGACCCTTGACCTCCGCATGCGCTCTGACCCTGACCCCTCCTGCACGCACTCTGACCGTCTCTGCCCTCTATGGTGTCCAGGAGCCACAGAGGCAGGGGGTTTTGGACCCAAAGCTCTTGAGGAGTGAAATCCCCAGTGTTAGACGGGGACTTCACTGCGGCTATAGGCCTATGGAGGAGGCCAGATTGGAGCAGTGATAGTGAAGAAGAAGCAAAGTGGGTCAGGCTGGATGGCCTCCTGGAGGAGGATCGCTGGAACATGGAGCAGAGGGACTGACCAGCGCCCAGAGCATCAGGACTGAGGCTGGCGGGGGGGTCAGAGCCGAGGGGACCTCTGAGAGTGGTTCCTCTGGCCACTTCATCAACTCTCCGTAAGGTCCACGGCTCCTGGGACTCAGACCTGAGAGTCTGTGCCCTGCCACGACCCTCCCCAGGCCTTTGCCAGTGCCCATCAGACCAGGGCAGTGGACAGCACGTCCACCCAGCTGGATTCTGGTACAAAGGAGTGCCACCTTAGTGACCCCAGGGGCTTGAGAGCTGTAAGTCAGAATCTCTCTGTGATGAAAGCGGTGGGATTTCCATCCTCAAATGGACCACACAAAGAAGCGGAACTTTTTTCTTTTTCCTCAGCTAGGAAATGCTGGATTTAGTCACAGCTAGACCCAGTCTCCATGACCTAGTCCAGGAGAAGTGGCTTTTAGGCATGGCTGCATCTCAAACACTGACTCTAGTTCAGGGAAGGTGGCCTTCAGGCACAGCTGGACCCAGGTCTCCAACATTGCCTAGTCCTGGGGAGTGGCTCCAGGTAGAATGGATACCAGGCAGTGACCCTCTGGTTCAGGCAAGGTGGGCTTCAGGCACAGCGCCCCCGGACTCCAGTGCTGTCTTGGAAATCTGTCTTCAAGATCTTGCTGACGTTTTGACTCTTATCCCAATTAAGATGAATCCAGGAGCTCAGACCCATGGAAAGTGAACTTCCTGTTACTGTTCCAGAAAACATGATTTGGATACTTTTATTTCCTGTGTGAACTGACCCGGCTTTATTCCTCACAGAGATGCCTAGTTTCGGGGCTCGGACTGGACCTGCAGGAGACGCCGTGACAGGGTTGGACCCTCTACCAGGGCATCTGTGGGCGGGTGTCACGTGACCTGGCCGCAGAGCCTGGGGAGGGTGAGAACATAGTGTGTTCCGGAGAGACCCCCCATCTGTTCCTGCCACTGTAGGGCCCGCTGGCTGCGAGGGTTCAGGCAGGACCACGGACCTCAGAGCAGGCTGGGTCCCGGTCGTGCGTCCATCTGTCCTTCCGTCGTCTAGAAGGATGCGAGCAGTGTCCTTCCGCAGATTCAGAGCTCGGAGCAGGGCCTTCAGTACACACAGGGGCTGGCCAGCACCTTCGGGACGTCTGCTGCTGGTGGGTGGGGCCCCTGTATGCCGTGGTCCGCGTCTTCCACCCCACCTTCATCAAGCCAGTGCCTCTTTGCCCCAGGTACCTGCTGCGTGCGGGCAGGGATCCAGGAGGAGGCAGGAGGGCTCTGGGGGCAGCGTGGCTCGCGTTCCCGGACAGTCTTGCCCAAGGCGTCTGCCCTGGCCATGCCTGCTCACAACAGTGCTTGTGCCTGTGCTGAGGGACAGCTGATGCGTGTCTCAGCCTGTCTCGTCCGGGCTCTGGGAGGTGTCTGTCTGTCTAAGTGTGTCTGTCTGTGTGACTCTGAGTCTGTCTATATGTCTATGTCTGTGTGTCCGTCTCCTGCATCTGTGTGTGTGTTTGTCATATTGAGACAAAGCAGTGGCTGGTGGGTCTCCATGGGAGGCGAATCTGCGATGTCCCAGGCCCATCTGCAAGACAAGCCGAGGCAGAGGTAGAGATCCCGTGTGAAGTCGGGGCCCGTCGCGCGTGTGGCACTGTGTTAGTGCCTGCTCACATGCATGGAGCCATCTCCAATGTCTCAGAGGCGTTGGTGAGGGCCGGAGACTCGGGTTGGCTTCCAGTGCAGGTGCCTGTGGGGGTCTGTGTGCATGTGGCCAGACACCCCGTGCCGTGTGGGAAGCCATTGGCTGCTGTGTGCTGTGCTTTGGGGCCATGTAGAAGCATATGCGTCCAATTACCAGGCAGCGCTGGGCCATGCTGAGCCTGGTGGCAGCCGTGTTGGGCTGTGCTGTGCCGGGTAACTGCTGTGCCTACAGGGACTGCTCTGTGTGCAGGGCTGTGTGATCCCGCTCGGCTCGACGCAGCTGCAGCCTGGTCTGGCCCGCCCTCCTCCTGCTCCTCTGCTCCGGGCCCCATCCAGGGAGGGGTTCAGATCCCTGCTGGAGCCCCAAATACGCCCACCCATGGAGCACCCCTGATGTCCCCTTCCTTAGCCGAGGTCGCCCAAGGACGTGCTTCTTCTACGGCTTCCAAGCCCTGGCTCCGTGAGTGTCTAAGCTGTGGGCTGAAGGGCCGCGTGGGAACAGGGAGCTGTGCGCCGGCCCACTTCGTCACCTCTGCCCCTGCCAGGGATGGGCTGCTGCTGAGTGCTGGGAGAAGTGGGGGCGGCACCGGCGCCTGCTGACGCCTGCCTTCCACTTCAACATCCTGAAGCCCTACGTGAAGATCTTCAACAGAGCACGGACACCATGCATGAGCACCGCGGGCTCGGCGCTGGCCACGGGCTCATGAGCACAGTGGGATCCCCTCCACCGATACCGAGACCCACGTTGTTAAGCCATCCTGGCTTGGCCTCTGTTGCAGACAAAGTTGATACGTGAGGGGTCCGAGAAGTGGGCGCTGGCCTCAGCTCTGCCCCCTTCTCTTGCAGGCCAAGTGGGCGCGTCTGATGTCTGGGGGGCAGCGCCCGCCTGGACATGTTTGAGCACGTGAGCCTATGACCCTGGACAGTCTGCAGAAATGCGTTTTCAGTTTCGACAGCAACTGTCAGGAGTGAGTGTGCACGCAGGGCTGCTGGTGGCCAGGCACCATGAGGGACGGCTGAGGGAGGGCAGACTGGAGGGCTTTCTGGAGGAGGGGCTCAACCAGGGCTGCAGGGCTGGAGGGCAGCAAAGGCACATTCCTCACAGGGGCATGAGGCTGGGAGGGCGGCTCTGCCCACTGCAGGCCTGAAGGCCCCAATCAAAACCAGCTGAGATGTCGCAGCACGGGAGGTTGTGGGGCTGGGCAGGCAGCAGGAGCACCTGCAGGGAGCAGGCAAGGACCGCAGGTGGGACTCAGAGGCGCCAGACTCCATCCTGAGGCTCCAAACGTGCTTGTATGTGTGTGTGTGTGTGTGTGTGTGTGTGTGTGTGTGTGTGTGTGTCAGTGTGCTAGCGTGTCTGCATGCCGTGTGCATGCATGTGCCTGTTACGCAGGGTCTCCCTGTGGGGAGGGCTCTGCAAGGGCGGGGGCGGGGAGCAGCTCCCTGAGCCCCCAGCCCCTGGTCCCCAGGAAACCCAGCGAGTACATCAGTGCCATCCTGGAGCTCAGCGCGGTGGTAGCGGCACCAGCAGCTCATCCTGCATTGGGACCTGCTCTACCACCTCACGGCTGGCCGGCGCCGCTTCGCCGGGCCTGCCGCCTGGTGCACGCCTTCACTGACGGCGTCATCCAGGAGCGTCGTCGCACCCTCCCTGCTCAGGGCCTGGACGAGTTCCTCAGGGTCAAGGCCAAGACGAAGACGCTGGACTTCATCGATGTGCTCCCTGCTGGCCAAGGTGGGCGGCGTCTGAGCTCTCGGGTTCTGGGAGCCGTGGATCATGTGTGGAAGGGCAAGGCTGGTGGCTGGTCACTTGCTGGAGCGCAGGAGTCACAGCCCCCCTTTTGGCCTCTCCTTCTGCAACGCGTCTTGGCCACTCTCTGGGCCCTCAATCCTGTCTCCTGCAAGAGCGTTCCTGCTCCAAGTTCCTGCTTCCTCTGAGTCTCTCTCTGGCCCAGAAAACGGATCCTGCAGTGCGTGTGCCCTGGGACAGACGGGGAGAAGGGGCGGGCCCCCCTGAGTGTGCGTCCAGACCCTCTTGAAGGGGAGGCGCAGCCCGCGGTCACAGCGGCAGCTTTGCAACAAGAGCATTGATTTCTGTGAGCTCTGCCTGGCCCACAAACATCTTAGACCCAAGCTGGGGGGCTGGGGCAAAAGTCCAGTGGGGAGGCGCTTGCCTTTCAGAGGTGCTGACCCTTATTCAGTCCCTGATGTCACATATGGTCCTATGTCAACACTGCCAGGACTAATTTCTGAGTGCAGAGCCAGGTGCAACCTCTGAGCATTGCTGGGTGTGGCCCAAAATGACAAAACAAATAAACAAAGAAACAAACCAACAACCAGGCTGCCTGTAAAAAGCTTCTCCACTCCCTTGGAAAACTCTTAACTGTTGCTGCATTTTAGGCTCTGGGGACAAGCGTCCGGGCGTCCAGGGTGGCGGCTGTGGGTGGGCCCTGGGCCAGGGCAGTTCAGAGTGAGCATCTGAGCGTCTCCCGCTGCAGCTGGAGCTCAGAGTGCGGCTTTCCCCAGGATGAGGACGGGAAGGAGCTGTCGGACGAAGACATCCGGGCTGAGGCCGACACCTTCATGTTCGAGGTGGAGGCCCAGGGTGGACTCCAGGGGCTTGGTTGTGCCCCAGTTCCTGGGACAGCGCCTGACCCTGTACCCCCAAATCTGGGCCTGACCCCATGTAGCCAGGCTCTGGGCTGAACCCCTGTATCCATGTACCCAAGACCTAGGTGGGTCCTGTACCCTTGTATCCCGGCCTAGACCATGCACCCCTGAATCTCTGGTCCCCAGTACCTGGTGGGTCCGCAGCCCTGCTTTCCCTGAGCTTTCAGGGGATCCCTGACACACATGCCCTCCAGGCCACGACACCACAGCCAGTGGCCTGTCCCTGGGGTCCTGTTTAACTTGGCGGCACCCGAGTACCAGGAGCGCTGCCGACAGGAGGTGGAGGCACTACTGAAGGGCAGGCGGCTCAGGAGGTGGAGTGGTGAGCAGGACGTACAGGCCCAGTGCTGTTCTGTGTCCTGGGTGAGGCTGTGTGCCCTGGGTGAGGCTGTGTGCCCTGGGTGAGGTCTGTGTGCCTTGGGTGAGGGCTGTGTGCCTTGGGTGAAGGCTGTGTGCCCTGGGTGGGGGCTGTGTGCCCTGGGTGAGGGCTTGTGCCCTGGGTGAGGCTGTGTGCCCTGGGTGAGGCTGTGTGCCTTGGGTGAGGCTGTGTGCCTTGGGTGAAGGCTGTGTGCCCTGGCTAAGGCTGTGTGCCCTGGGTGAGGGCTGTGTGCCCTGGGTGAGGGCTGTGTGCCTTTGTGGTGAGGGCTGTGTGCCTTGGGTGAGGGCTGTGTGCCCTGGGTGAAGACTGTGTGCCCTGGCTGAGGGCTGTGTGCCTAGGTGAAGGCTGTGTGCCTTGGGTGAGGGCTGTGTGCCTTGGGTGAGGGCTGTGTGCCCTGGGTGAGGGCTGTGTGCCCTGGGTGAAGGTTTTGTGCCCTGGGTGAGGACTGTGTGCCTTGGGTGAGGCTGTGTGCCTTGGGTGAGGGCTGTGTGCCTTGGGTGAGGGCTGTGTGCCATGGTTAGGGGCTGTGTTTGCCCTGGGTGAGGGCTGTGTGCCCTGGTGAAGGCTGTGTGCCCTGGGTGAGGGCTGTTCTGTGCCCAGGGACGACCTCGCCCTCCTGCCCTTCCTGACCATGTGCATCAAGGGAGAGTCTGCGCCTGCACCCGCCCGTCACCGTCGTCTCCCGTTGCTGCACCCAGGACGTGTCACTGCCGGGATGGCCGGGTCATCCCCAAAAGGTGCTGCAGCTGTCAGAGAATGCTGGGCAGGGGTCAGCGGAAGCAGGGGAGACCCTCACCACCTTACACCCCACAGGTGTCATCTGTCTCATCAGCATTTTCGGGACGCACCACAACCCATCCGTGTGGCCACACCCTGAGGTGCTGTGTCCCTTCACGGTTCCCTTGGGTCAGCGGGTGCTGGGACCCCTCCCGGGATGTGTATGTGCTTCTGCCAGGCCAGGGTGGCAGCTACCGCCATCAGCCTTGTACACAACCGCCGCCCCCATAGGTGTACTGACCCCTTCCGCGATGCAGAGAACATGAAGGACCGGTCCCCGCTGGCCTTCATCCCCTTCTCGGCCGGGCCCAGGTGAGCGGGTGGGGGTTGGGTGCACCCCCAACTGGTGGGCGGGAGAGCGGAACCGAGGATGGTCAGTGCCAGCCGCCATGCGGGTCTGAGCAGGAGCAGGGAGGGCACGGAAGGGTCCATGTGCCTGAACCCGGCCGAGTGTGGGCGCCGCTGCAGCAGCAAGGGCCACAGGGCAGCTGGTTGAGCTGCGGCCCCCTGCCCGCGCTCCGGGGCCCACACGAGCCTGTGTCCCAGGAACTGCATCGGGCAGACGTTCGCCATGGCCGAGATGAAGGTGGTGCTGGCGCTGCGCTGCTGCGCTTCCGCGTGTTGCCCGACGAGCAGGAGCCGCGCAGGAAGCCGGAGCTCATCCTGCGCGCCGAGGGCGGCCTGTGGCTGCTGCGGCTGGAGCCGCTGGACCAGGCGCGGTGACCACCCGCCGCCGCCCAGAGTGAATAAAGCCATTTGCCCCCGTGCTCGGCTCTGGGTCACCAGCAGGGGCTTGGGGCCGGTGGGGCCCGGGGTGGAGGGTCAGCGTCTCTGAGTTTCTTACTGGTCATGGTGCCTGCAGAGCCCAGCGAGAACTTCTGTGCTCCTGGAGTCTCCAGAGGTGGGGAGGGAGGGCGGGGGGGGCGTGTGTGTGTGTGTGTGTGTGTGTGTGTGTGTGGGTGTGGCCCAGGCTCCTGTGCTCAGAACACCCCAGGACGCTGGATGTACCGTCGTGTCTCTGTGTCGTCAGCTTCCCAGAGAGTGTTTTTTGGGGTTTGGCCACAGACGGGGCTCAAGGGCGGTGGACCCGGCGGGACTGGCACGGGAGACCATGCCTGGGCCTGCGTGTTCCGATGCTCTTGGGGTGTCTGTCCTACCTAGAAGAGATGGCTCATCCCTCTGACCACTGGCCCAGGTCATACAGCGTTTTCCGTTTCCTGTCCCGAGAAAGGCCAAACCCACCTCATGAACGGAGTAGACTCCATGCCTGGTCTGGGCTTTGCTCTTCATTTTCGTCCTCTCTCCCCAGTTCTTTGCCGCCTGTTTGAGGTCAATTATTATGACTACTTACTTCCTTTTTGATTTGCTTTGTGTTTGGAACATTCGTGACAATGCTCAGGGGTTCCTCCTGGCTCTGCATTCAGGGATCACTGCTGGCGGGCTCAGGGGACCCTATTGGATGACAGGGATTGAACTCAGGTCAGCTATGTGCAAGGCCAGCATTCTACCCACTAAACTATTGCTCTAGCCCTCTTTTATTTATTTACTTATTTATTTATTTATCTATTTATTTATTTATTTATTTATTTCTTTTTTTGGGTCACACCTGGTGACGCTCAGGGGTTTCTCCTGGCTCTGCACTCAGGAATTACTCCTGGCGGTGCTCGGGGGACCATATGGAATGCTGGGGATCGAACCCAGGCCGGCATGGGCCGGCCGTGTGCAAGGAAAACGCCCTACCCGCTGGGCTATCGCTCCGGCCCTCCATGTTAGTTTTTTACATCTTATTTTATTCATTAATTTATTTTTAAAATCATTTTGGGTCACACCCTGTGATGCTCAGGGGTTACTCCTGCTCCACATGCCGGAATTACACCTGGTGGTCCTCAAGGGCCCATATGGGATGCCGAGGATCAAACCTGGGTCGGCTGCGTGCAAGAAAAATGCCCTTTACGGTCGATATTAACTTGGGAAATCATCCACCTTTGCTGTTGAGAAGAGGGAGTGTGACCCCTGTGGGGTTTAGGGGAGTTTCTCTGGGGTTTTAACGGGGAGGTGGGGGGCTGGTACCCCTCTGGGCGTGTGTCCCATGCTAGCTAGAGAGGCCCATTCCAGGCGTGGGTGGGCGGCTGCCCCGAGCTGGGGGCTGGGAGGAAGGACTGCGCGTGGGGACCACCAGGTTCACTCCATACGGCGCAGGGTGCAGGCGCTCACCCACTGCCACATGAGTAGGTGTCTGTGTTGGCGCTCTTAGAATCCCTGTTTGCATTAAGGGCCAGAGGCGTGTCCCGCGGTCTGGGCCTTTCTGGGCACTTGCCTGGTTTCACTGCAGCTCCTCAGCTTCGGGGCTGGAGAAATCCCTGCCTTCAACCGTGCCCCCAGCCCCCGTACCCTTCCCGACCTGCCTTCACCTGCTGGGGTCTGACCCAGTCCCCAAGGCCTGTGTCCCGAAATTGTCCCTGAACCACCTTCCCCATGTGTATGTCAATGGCCCCCTCTGGTGGACACCTCGGGAATAACGTGCCCTGGGTAGGGTTTTCCTCCCTGTGCCCTGGGCACCTGTGGGAGACCTTGTGTGTGGTTGTGCGGCCGTGACAGCGTGTGCGGCACCGTCCATGCGTGTATGTATGGGGACACTCAGGGTTTGTGTGCGTGTCAATCTGCAACTCTGTGGACCTGCGTGTGGCTCCCACTTCCAGGTGGCACGCAGGTGATAGATGCCCAGACCTGATGCCGGTAATCTCCAGCCAGGCCGGTTCGGCTCCTTTGTTCTGGCCCAGCCAGGCCTGGAGCCGACCCTGAGCACCTGCTGCTGGGCCCGACTGTGTCCTCACCCTCGTTTCTCTCCTGCACCCAGAAGAGGCGACAGCGACAGCGCGGGGCAAAGCTGTGGGTGCCTCCCTGCTCCTGCTGGCTCCATCCCAACTCAGGCCCGGTGGGCGGGAGCTGCGTGGCCTGTGGGAGGGGCTGGGGCCTCCCCCGCAGTGACCCCGCCTGGGTCATCAGCTGCAGCCCCCTCCCCTGCCTGGGCAGGCTGCCCCGCGGGGCGGAGAGAGCCCAGAGGCCCATTGGTCGCTGCTGCCCTGTGCTGGCTCTCCACAAGGGGACAAGGGCGACTTTTCCACAGGAGGACTCAGGAGCTGTGAGACAGTCACTCACCCGGGAGGTACCAGGCTGGGCAGAGGGACTGGGGTGGACAGGATGGAGGGGCAGGGCCGGCTGGCCTAGGTGCTGTGGGCGAGTGTCCATCTTCTCTCCAGTTTCCCTTGCCCTCCTCTCCTGACCATGAGACTCTGCCTCTGTCCCCGCCTGAGACCCTGTCTCTGTCCCCGCCTGTCCCCTCGCTGTCCCCACCTGAGACCCCATCTCTGTCCCCGCCTGAGACCCCGTCTCTGTCCCCACCTGAGACCCCATCTCTGTCCCCGCCTGAGACCCCGTCTCTGTCCCCGCCTGAGACCCCCGTCTCTGTCCCCGCCTGAGACCCCGCTCTCTGTCCCCACCTGAGACCCCCGTCTCTGTCCCCGCCTGAGACCCCGTCTCTGTCCCCGCCTGTCCCTCGCTGTCCCCACCTGAGACCCCGTCTCTGTCCCCGCCTGAGACCCCGTCTCTGTCCCCGCCTGAGACCCCGTCTCTGTCCCCGCCTGAGACCCCGTCTCTGTCCCCGCCTGAGACCCCGTCTCTGTCCCCACCTGAGACCCCGTCTCTGTCCCCGCCTGAGACCCCGTCTCTGTCCCCCCTGAGACCCCGTCTCTGCCTCCAGCCCCGCCACCCTGAGTTCATCAGCCCCGGCCTGCGATGCTGCCGCTGAGCCTGTCCTGGCTGGGCCCCATCCCTGTGGCCACTGCTGCTGCTGACCGGGGCCGCCTGGCTGCTGGCCCGTGTCCTGGCCTGGGCCTGGACCTTTCAGGACCTTTGCTGGCGTCTGCGCTGTTTCCCGCAGCCCCCTAGGCGGGAGCTGGTTCTGGGGCCACCTGGGCCTGGTGAGTGTGGCCAGGGGCGGGTGCGAGGAGCTGTGCAGGGACCTGGGGTCAAGGGTCACGGCGCGGGCTCAGGGCAGTGAGTGGGACTGGGCCCCTTCCTCCTGCCACACCTTCTGCTCTGTCCTTGTCAGGTCCCGGCTGCCCAGTCCCCATGTGTCCCCACCCTGGAGAGGAGATGCACAGCACCCAGCGCTGGCTCCCAGGCACTCCCCAGGCTGACCCCCCGCCCAGAGCCGAGCCCCCAGCCCTGCCTGCTCCTCCCACAGGTGTCCCAATAGGGAAGTTGCCCAACCTGGAAACTGGCTCGTCATTTCCCTACCGCCCCCGGTGTCTACTCGGGTCACGCCTGCCCCCGGTTCCTGCTCGCTGCAGCCCAGCAGCTCGTTTGCATAGCAGCGGCCGTGATGGGGTCAGCGCCCAGCAGCTGGGCACATGGAGGACAGTGACGGGGTGGGGACAGGGCACAGTGCACCAGTGAGCTGGCAGTCCCCATGACCCTGCAGACCCTTGTCCGTGAAGACCCCCCCATGTCCCTGCAGACCTTTCCCTTGCCCCCGGAGTGGCGCCTCCCCTTCCTGCAGATCCACCCCACGGAGCAGGGCATGCAGCGTCTCACCCAGATGGTGGCTGACTACTGTCAGGGCTTCATGGTGTGGCTGGGCCCCGTCCTCCCAATGATCACTCTCTGCCACCCTGACATGGTCCGACCTGTCACCAGCGCCTCAGGTACCCAGCAGAGCTTGAGGTGGTGGAAGCTATGGCACCCTGAGAGTCTAGACCCCCCACCCGCTGGTGCCCCCTTGTAGGAACCTGCCCCTCCCACATGCAGCCACCTCCATCCTCCCTGCATGCACTTTGACCCCTGCTTCCTCTCTGCATGCACTCTGACCCTTGACCTCCCCGCATGCGCTCTGACCCCTGACCCCTCCCTGCATGCACTCTGACCGTCCTCTGCCCTGCTCTGGTGTCCGGGAACCACAGGAGCCCCATGAGGTTTGGACCCAAAGCTCTTGAGGAGTGAAATCCCCAGTGTTGGGCAGAGACTTCTGCAGCTGGGCCTATGGAGGGGCCAGATTGGGCAGTGATAGTGAAGAGAAGCAAAGTGGGTCAGGCTGGATGGCTTCCTGGAGGAGGAGCGGAACATGGAGCAGAGGGCACTGACCAGCGCCCAGAGCATCAGGACTGAGGCTGGCAGAGGTCAGAGCCGAGGGGACCTCTGGGGGTGGTTCCTCTGGCCCCAACTTCATCAACTCTCTGCTTAAGGTCCACCGGGCTCCTGGGACTCAGGCCCTGAGGGGTCTGTGCCCTGCACGACCCTCCCCAGGCCTTTGCCTGCCAATGCCCATCAGACCAGGGCAGTGGACAACATCCCACACATGCTGGATTCTGGTACAAAAGTGCCTGGTGACCCCAGGGGCTTGAGAGCTGTAGGTCAGAATCTCTCTGTGATGAAAGCGGTGGGATTTCATCCTCAAATGGGACCACACAAAGAAACGGAACTTTTTCTTTTTTCCTAGCCAGGAAATGCTGGATTTAGTCACAGCTAGACCCAGTCTCCACCATGACCTAGTCCAGGAGAAGTGGCTTTAGGCATGGCTGCATCTCAAACACTGACTCTAGTTTAGGGAAGGTGGCCTTCAGGCACA
Organism: Cryptotis parvus; assembly: GCA_021461705.1. NCBI lineage: Eukaryota > Metazoa > Chordata > Mammalia > Eulipotyphla > Soricidae > Cryptotis > Cryptotis parvus. The sequence goes on from JAJIBD010010535.1 coordinate 12,519, forward strand.
GCTGGACCCAGGTCTCCAACATTGCCTAGTCCTGGGGAGTGGCTCCAGGTAGAATGGATACCAGGCAGTGACCCTCTGGTTCAGGCAAGGTGGGCTTCAGGCACAGCGCCCCCGGACTCCAGTGCTGTCTTGGAAATCTGTCTTCAAGATCTTGCTGACGTTTTGACTCTTATCCCAATTAAGATGAATCCAGGAGCTCAGACCCATGGAAAGTGAACTTCCTGTTACTGTTCCAGAAAACATGACGGAACACTTTTATTTCCTGTGTGAACTGACCGGGCTTTATTCCTCACAGAGATGCCTAGTTTCGGGGGCTCGGACTGGACCTGCAGGAGACGTGACAGGGTTGGACCCCACCAGGGCATCTGTGGGCGGGTGTCACGTGACCTGGCCGCAGAGCCTTGGGGGAGGGTGAGAACATAGTGTGGGGTCCCGGGGAGACCCCCCCATCTGTTCCTGCCACTGTAGGGGCCCCGCTGGCTGCGAGGGTTCAGGCAGGACCACGGACCCTCAGAGCAGGCTGGGTCCCGGTCGCCGTCCATCTGTCCTTCCATCGTCTAGAAGGATGCGAGCAGTGTCCTTCCCGCAGATTCAGAGCTCGGAGCAGGGCCTTCAGTACACACAGGGGCTGGCCAGCACCTTCGGGGACGTCTGCTGCTGGTGGGTGGGGCCCCTGCATGCCGTGGTCCGCGTCTTCCACCCCCACCTTCATCAAGCCAGTGCTCTTTGCCCCAGGTACCTGCTGCGTGCGGGCAGGGATCCAGGAGGAGGCAGGAGGGCTCTGGGGGCAGCGTGCCTCCGGGTTCCCGGGACAGTCTTGCCCAAGGCGTCTGCCCTGTGGCCATGCCTGCTCACAACAGTGCTTGTGCCTGTGCTGAGGGGACAGCTGATGCGTGTCTCAGCCTGTCTCGTCCGGGCTCTGGGAGGTGTCTGTCTGTCTAAGTGTGTCTGTCTGTGTGACTCTGAGTCTGTCTATATGTCTGTGTCTGTGTGTCCGTCTCTCTGCATCTGTGTGTGTGTTTGTCATATTGAGACAAAGCAGTGGCTGGTGGGTCTCCATGGGGGGGGCGAATCTGCGATGTCCCAGGCCCATCTGCAAGACAAGCCGAGGCAGGCAGGGTAGAGATCCCGTGTGAAGTCGGGGCCCGTCATGCGTGTGGCACTGTGTTAGTGCCTGCTCACATGCATGGAGCCATCTCCAATGTCTCAGAGGCGTTGGTGAGGGCCAGAGACTCGGGTTGGCTTCCAGTGCAGGTGCCTGTGGGGTCTGTGTGCATGTGTCCAGACACGCCGTGCCGTGTGGAAGCCATTCGGGCTGTGTGCTGTGCTTTGGGGCCATGTAGAAGCATATGCGGCCATTATCAGGCAGCGCTGGGCCATGCTGGGCCTGGTGGCAGCCGTGCTGGGCTGTGCTGTGCCGGGTAACTGCTGTGCCGTACGGGACTGCTCTGTGTGCAGGGCTGTGTGTGATCCCGCTCGGCTCGACGCAGCTGCAGCCTGGTCTGGCCCCGCCCCTCCTCCTGCTCCCTCTGCTCCGGGCCCCATCCAGGGAGGGGTTCAGATCCCTGCTGGAGCCCCAAATACGCCCGACCCATGGAGCACCCCTTGATGTCCCCTTCCTTAGCCGAGGTCGCCCCCAAGGACGTGCTCTTCTACGGCTTCCTGAAGCCCTGGCTCGGTGAGTGTCTGGGCTGTGGGCTGAAGGGCCGCGTGGGGAACGGGGGAGCTGTGCCCGGCCCACTCGTCACCTCTGCCCCTGCCAGGGATGGGCTGCTGCTGAGTGCCGGGGAGAAGTGGGGCCGGCACCGGCGCCTGCTGACGCCTGCCTTCCACTTCAACATCCTGAAGCCCTACGTGAAGATCTTCAACCAGAGCACGGACACCATGCATGTGAGCACCGCGGGCTCCGGCGCTGGCCACGGGGCTCATGAGCACAGTGGGATCCACTCCACCGATACCGAGACCCACGGTTGTTGTGGCCTCCTGGCTTGGCCTCTGCTTGCAGACAAAGTTGACACGTGAGGGGTCCGAGAAGTGGGCGCTGGCCCCAGCTCTGCCCCTTCTCTTGCAGGCCAAGTGGGCGAGTCTGATGTCTGGGGGGCAGCGCCCGCCTGGACATGTTTGAGCACGTGAGCCTCATGACCCTGGACAGTCTGCAGAAATGTGTTTTCAGTTTCGACAGCAACTGTCAGGAGTGAGTGTGCACGCAGGGCTGCTGGTGGCCAGGCACCATGAGGGACGGCTGAGGGAGGGCAGACTGGAGGGCTTTCTGGAGGAGGGGCTCAACCAGGGCTGCAGGGCTGGAGGGCAGCAAAGGCACATTCATCACAGGGGCATGAGGCTGGGAGGGCGGCTCTGCCCACTGCAGGCCTGAAGGCCCCAATCAAAACCAGCTGAGATGTCGCAGCACGGGGAGGTTGTGGGGGCTGGGCAGGCAGCAGGAGCACCTGCAGGGAGCAGGCAAGGGACCGCAGGCGGGACTCAGAGGCGCCAGACTCCATCCTGAGGCTACAAACGTGCTTGTATGTGTGTGTGTGTGTGTGTGTGTGTGTGTGTGTGTGTGTGCCCGTGTGCTTGCGTGTCTGCATGCCGTGTGCATGCATGTGCCTGTTACGCAGGGTCTCCCTGTGGGGGAGGGCTCTGCAGGGCGGGGGCGGGAGCAGCTCCTGAGCCCCAGCCCCCTGGTCCCCAGGAAACCCAGCGAGTACATCAGTGCCATCCTGGAGCTCAGCGGCGCTGGTGGCGAAGCGGCACCAGCAGCTCATCCTGCATTGGGACCTGCTCTACCACCTCCACGGCTGATGGGCGCCGCTTCCCGGGCCTGCCGCCTGGTGCACGCCTTCACTGACGGCGCCATCCAGGAGCGTCGTCGCACCCTCCCTGCTCAGGGCCTGGACGAGTTCCTCAGGGTCAAGGCCAAGACGAAGACGCTGGACTTCATCGATGTGCTCCCTGCTGGCCAAGGTGGGCCGCGTCTGAGCTCCTCGGGTTCTGGGAGCCGTGGATCATGTGTGGAAGGGCAAGGCTGGTGGCTGGTCACTTGCTGGGCAGCGCCAGGGGAGTCACAGCCTCCTTTTGGCCTCTCCTTCTGCAACGCGGCTTGGCCACTCTCTGGGCCCTCAATCCTGTCTCCTGCAAGAGCGTTCCTGCTCCAAGTTCCTGCTCCTCTGAGCTCTCTCTGGCCCAGAAAACGGATCCTGCAGTGCGTGTGCCCTGGGACAGACGGGAGAAGGGGGGGCCCGCCCTGAGTGTGCGCAGACCCTCTGTGATGGGGAGGCGCAGCCCGCTGGTCACAGCGGCAGCTTTGCAACAAGAGCATTGGTTTCTGTGAGCTCTGCCTGGCCCACAAACATCTTAGACCCAGGCTGGGGGCTGGAGCAAAAGTCCAGTGGGGAGGGCGTTTGCCTTGCAAGGTGCTGACCCTTATTCAGTCCCTGGTGTCACATATGGTCCCACGAACACTGCCAGGAATAATTTCTGAGTGCAGAGCCAGGTGCAACCTCTGAGCATTGCTGGGTGTGGCCCAAAATGACAAAACAAATAAACAAAGAAACAAACCAACAACCAGGCTGCCTGTAAAAGCTTCTCCACTCCCTTGGAAAACTCTTAACTGTTGCTGCATTTTAGGCTCTGGGGACAAGCGTCCGGGCGTCCAGGGTGGCGGCTGTGGGTGGGCCCTGGGCCAGGGCAGTCTGTGAGTGAGCATCTGAGGCGTCTCCCGCTGCAGCTGGAGCTCAGAGTGCGGCTTTCCCCAGGATGAGGACGGGAAGGAGCTGTCGGACGAAGACATCCGGGCTGAGGCCGACACCTTCATGTTCGAGGGGTGAGGCCCAGGGTGGACTCCAGGGGCTTGGTTGTGCCCCAGTACCTGGGACAGCGCCCCTGACCCTGTACCCCCAAATCTGGGCCCTGACCCCATGTACGCCAGGCTCTGGGCTGAACCCCTGTATCCATGTACCCAAGACCTAGGTGGGTCCTGTACCCTTGTATCCCCGGCCTAGACCATGCACCCCTGAATCTCTGGTCCCCAGTACCTGGTGGGTCCCAGCAGCCCCTGCTTTCCCTGAGCTTTCAGGGGATCTGACACACATGCCCTCCAGGCCACGACACCACAGCCAGTGGCCTGTCCTGGGTCCCTGTTTAACTTGGCGAAGCACCCGGAGTACCAGGAGCGCTGCCGACAGGAGGTGGAGGCACTACTGAAGGGCCGGGCGGCTCAGGAGGTGGAGTGGTGAGCAGGACGCACAGGCCCAGTGCTGTTCTGTGTCCTGGGTGAGGCTGTGTGCCCTGGGTGAGGCTGTGTGCCCTGGGTGAGTCTGTGTGCCTTGGGTGAGGGCTGTGTGCCTTGGGTGAAGGCTGTGTGCCCTGGGTGGGGGCTGTGTGCCCTGGGTGAGGGCTGTGTGCCCTGGGTGAGGCTGTGTGCCCTGGGTGAGGCTGTGTGCCTTGGGTGAGGCTGTGTGCCTTGGGTGAAGGCTGTGTGCCCTGGGTGAGGGCTGTGTGCCCTGGGTGAGGGCTGTGTGCCTTGGGTGAGGGCTGTGTGCCTTGAGTGAGGGCTGTGTGCCTTGGGTGAGGCTGTGTGCCCTGGGTGAAGACTGTGTGCCCTGGCTGAGGGCTGTGTGCCTTAGGTGAGGCTGTGTGCCTTGGGTGAGGGCTGTGTGCCTTGGGTGAGGCTGTGTGCACTGGGTGAGGCTGTGTGCCCTGGGTGAAGGTTTTGTGCCCTGGGTGAGGACTGTGTGCCTTGGGTGAGGCTGTGTGCCTTGGGTGAGGCTGTGTGCCTTGGGTGAGGGCTGTGTGCCATGGTTAGGGCTGTGTTTGCCCTGGGTGAGGGCTGTGTGCCCTGGTGAAGGCTGTGTGCCCTGGGTGAGGGCTGTTCTGTGCCCAGGGACGACCTCGCCCTCCTGCCCTTCCTGACCATGTGCATCAAGGAGAGTCTGCGCCTGCACCCGCCCGTCACCGTCGTCTCCCGTTGCTGCACCCAGGACGTGTCACTGCCGGATGGCCGGGTCATCCCCAAAGGTGCTGCAGCTGTCAGAGAATGCTGGGCAGGGGTCCGCGGCAGCAGGGGAGACCCTCACCACCTTACACCCCACAGGTGTCATCTGTCTCATCAGCATTTTCGGGCGCACCACAACCCATCTGTGTGGCCACACCCTGAGGTGCTGTGTCCCTTCACGGTTCCCTTGGGTCAGCGGGTGCTGGGACCCTCCCGGGATGTGCATGTGCTTCTGCCAGGCCAGGGGTGGCAGCTACCGCCATCAGCCTTGTACACAACCGCCGCCCCCATAGGTGTACGACCCCTTCCGCTTCGATGCAGAGAACATGAAGGACCGGTCCCCGCTGGCCTTCATCCCCTTCTCGGCCGGGCCCAGGTGAGCGGGTGGGGTTGGGTGCACCCCAACTGGTGGGCGGGAGAGCGGAACCGAGGATGGTCAGTGCCAGCCGCCATGCGGGTCTGAGCAGGGAGCAGGGAGGGCACGGAAGGGTCCATGTGCCTGAACCCGGCCGAGTGTGGGCGCCGCGTGCAGCAACGGGGCCACAGGGCAGCTGGTTGAGCTGCGGCCCCTGCCCGCGCTCCGGGGCCCCACACGAGCCTGTGTCCCAGGAACTGCATCGGGCAGACGTTCGCCATGGCCGAGATGAAGGTGGTGCTGGCGCTGACGCTGCTGCGCTTCGCGTGTTGCCCGACGAGGGAGGAGCCGCGCAGGAAGCCGGAGCTCATCCCTGCGCGCCGAGGGCGGGCCTGTGGCTGCGGCTGGAGCCGCTGGACCAGGCGCGGTGACCACGCCGACGCCTGTGCGCCGCCCAGAGTGAATAAAGCCATTTGCCCCCGTGCTCGGCTCTGGGTCACCAGCAGGGGCCTGGGGCCGGTGGGGCCCGGGGTGGAGGGGTCAGCGTCTCTGAGTTTCTTACTGGTCATGGTGCCTGCAGAGCCCAGCGAGAACTTCTGTGCTCCTGGAGTCTCCAGAGGGTGGGAGAGGGAGGGGCGGGGGAGGGGCGTGTGTGTGTGTGTGTGTGTGTGTGTGTGTGTGTGTGTGTGTGTGTGTGTCAGGCTCCTGTGCTCAGAACACCCCAGGACGCTGGATGTACCGTCGTGTCTCTGTGTCGTCAGCTTCCCAGAGAGTGTTTTTTGGGGTTTGGCCACAGACGGGGCTCAAGGGCGGTGGATCCCGGCCGGGACTGGCACGGAGACCATGCCTGGGCCTGCGTGTTCCGATGCTCTTGGGGTGTCTGTCCTATCTAGAAGAGATGGCTCATCCCTCTGACCACTGGCCCAGATCATACAGCGTTTTCCGTTTCCTGTCCGAGAAAGGCCAAACCCACCTCATGAACGGAGTAGACTCCATGCCTGGTCTGGGCTTTGCTCTTCATTTTCGTCCCTCTCTCCCCAGTTCTTTGCCGCCTGTTTGAGGTCAATTATTATGACCTTACTTACCTTTTTGGTTTGCTTTGTGTTTGGAACATTCGTGACAATGCTCAGGGGTTCCTCCCTGGCTCTGCATTCAGGGATCACTGCTGGCGGGCTCAGGGGACCCTATTGGATGACAGGGATTGAACTCAGGTCAGCTATGTGCAAGGCCAGCATTCTACCCACTAAACTATTGCTCTAGCCCTCTTTTTTTATTTATTTACTTATTTATTTATTTATCTATTTATTTATTTATTTCTTTTTTGGGTCACACCTGGCGACGCTCAGGGGGTTTCTCCTGGCTCTGCACTCAGGGAATTACTCCTGGCGGTGCTCGGGGACCATATGGAATGCTGGGGATCGAACCCAGGCCGGCATGGGCCGGCCGTGTGCAAGGAAACGCCCTACCCGCTGGGCTATCGCTCCGGCCCTCCATGTTAGTTTTTTACATCTTATTTTATTCATTAATTTATTTTTTAAAAATCATTTTTGGGTCACACCCTGTGATGCTCAGGGGTTACTCCTGCTCCACATGCGGAATTACACCTGGTGGTCCTCAAGGGCCCATATGGGATGCCGAGGATCAAACCTGGGTCGGCTGCGTGCAAGAAAATGCCCTTTACGGTCAATATTAACTTGGGAAATCATCCACCTTTGCTGTTGAGAAGAGGGAGTGTGACCCCTGTGGGGTTTTAGGGGAGTTTCTCTGGGGTTTTTAACGGGGAGGTGGGGGGGCTGGTACCCCTCTGGGCGTGTGTCCCATGCTAGCTAGAGAGGCCCATTCCAGGCGTGGGTGGACGGCTGCCCCGAGCTGGGGGCTGGGAGGAAGGACTGCGCGTGGGGACCACCAGGTTCACTCCATACGGCGCAGGGTGCAGGCGCTCACCCACTGCCACATGAGTAGGTGTCTGTGTTGGCGCTCTTAGAATCCCTGTTTGCATTCAGGGCCAGAGGCGTCTCCACAGGTCTGGGCCTTTCTGGGCACTTGCCTGGTTTCACTGCAGCTCCTCAGCTTCGGGGCTGGAGAAATCCCTGCCTTCAACCGTGCCCCCCCCCCCCGTACCCTTCCCGACCTGCCTTCACCTGCTGGGGTCTGACCCAGTCCCCAAGGCCTGTGTCCCGAAATTGTCCCTGAACCACCTTCCCCATGTGTATCAATGGCCCCCTCTGGTGGACACCTCGGGAATAACGTGCCCTGGGTAGGGTTTTACCTCCCTGTGCCCTGGGCACCTGTGGGAGACCTTGTGTGTGGTTGTGCGGCCGTGACAGCGTGTGCGGCACCGTCCATGCGTGTATGTATGGGGACACTCAGGGTTTGTGTGCGTGTCAATCTGCAACTCTGTGGACCTGCGTGTGGCTCCACTTCCAGGTGGCACGCAGGTGATAGATGCCCAGACCTGATGCCGGTAATCTCCAGCCAGGCCGGTTCGGCTCCTTTGTTCTGGCCCAGCCAGGCCTGGAGCCGACCCTGAGCACCTGCTGCTGGGCCCGACTGTGTCCTCACCCTCGTTTCTCTCCTGCACCCAGAAGAGGCGACAGCGACAGCGCGGGGCAAAGCTGTGGGTGCCTCCCTGCTCCCTGCTGGCTCCATCCCAACTCAGGCCCGGTGGGCGGGAGCTGCGTGGCCTGTGGGAGGGGCTGGGGCCTCCCGCAGTGACCCCGCCTGGGTCATCAGCTGCAGCCCTCCCCTGCCTGGGCAGGCTGCCCGCGGGGCGGGAGAGAGCCCAGAGGCCCATTGGTCGCTGCTGCCCTGTGCTGGCTCTCCACAAGGGGACAAGGGCGACTTTTCCACAGGAGGACTCAGGAGCTGTGAGACAGTCACTCACCCGGGAGGTACCAGGCTGGGCAGAGGGACTGGGGTGGACAGGATGGAGGGGCAGGGCCGGCTGGCCTAGGTGCTGTGGGCGAGTGTCCATCTTCTCTCCAGTTTCCCTTGCCCTCCTCTCCTGACCATGAGACTCTGCCTCTGTCCCCGCCTGAGACCCTGTCTCTGTCCCCGCCTGTCCCTCGCTGTCCCCACCTGAGACCCCATCTCTGTCCCCGCCTGAGACCCCGTCTCTGCCCGCCACCTGAGACCCCGTCTCTGTCCCCGCCTGAGACCCCGTCTCTGTCCCCGCCTGAGACCCCGTCTCTGTCCCCGCCTGAGACCCCATCTCTGTCCCCGCCTGAGACCCCGTCTCTGTCCCCGCCTGAGACCCCCCGTCTCTGTCCCCGCCTGAGACCCGGCTCTGTCCCCACCCTGAGACCCCCGTCTCTGTCCCCGCCTGAGACCCGTCTCTGTCCCCGCCTGTCCCGCCTGTCCCCACCTGAGACCCGTCTCTGTCCCCGCCTGAGACCCGTCTCTGTCCCCCCCTGAGACCCCCGTCTCTGTCCCCGCCTGAGACCCCGTCTCTGTACCCGCCTGAGACCCGTCTCTGTCCCCACCTGAGACCCCGTCTCTGTCCCCACCTGAGACCCCGTCTCTGTCCCCGCCTGAGACCCGTCTCTGCCTCCAGCCCCGCCACCCTGAGTTCATCAGCCCCGGCCTGCACGATGCTGCCGCTGAGCCTGTCCTGGCTGGGCCCATCCCCTGTGGCCACTGCTGCTGCTGACCGGGGCCGCCTGGCTGCTGGCCCGTGTCCTGGCCTGGGCCTGGACCTTTCAGGACCTTTGCTGGCGTCTGCGCTGTTTCCCGCAGCCCCCAGGCGGAGCTGGTTCTGGGGCCACCTGGGCCTGGTGAGTGTGGCCAGGGGCCGGGGTGCGAGGAGCTGTGCAGGGACCTGGGGTCAAGGGTCACGGCGCGGCTCAGGGCAGTGAGTGGGACTGGGCCCTTCCTCCTGCCACACCTTCTGCTCTGTCCTTGTCAGGTCCGGCTGCCCAGTCCCCATGTGTCCCCACCCTGGAGAGGAGATGCACAGCACCCAGCGCTGGCTCCCAGGCACTCCCCAGGCTGACCCCGCCCAGAGCCGAGCCCCCAGCCCTGCCTGCTCCTCCCACAGGTGTCCCAATAGGGAAGTTGCCCAACCTGGAAACTGGCTCGTCATTTCCCTACCGCCCCCGGTGTCTACTCGGGTCACGCCTGCCCCGGTTCCTGCTCGCTGCAGCCCAGCAGCTCGTTTGCATAGCAGGGCCGTGATGGGGTCAGCGCCCAGCAGCTGGGCACATGGAGGACAGTGACGGGGTGGGGACAGGGCACAGTGCACCAGTGAGCTGGCAGTCCCCCATGACCCTGCAGACCCTTGTCCGTGAAGACCCCATGTCCCTGCAGACCTCTCCCTTGCCCCCGGAGTGGCGCCCCCCTTCCTGCAGATCCACCCCACGGAGCAGGGCATGCAGCGTCTCACCCAGATGGTGGCTGACTACTGTCAGGGCTTCATGGTGTGGCTGGGCCCCGTCCTCCCAATGATCACTCTCTGCCACCCTGACATGGTCCGACCTGTCACCAGCGCCTCAGGTACCCAGCAGAGCTTGAGGTGGTGGAAGCTATGGCACCCTGAGAGTCTAGACCCCCACCCGCTGGTGCCCCCTTGTAGGAACCTGCCCCTCCCACATGCAGCCACCTCCATCCTCCCTGCATGCACTTTGACCCCCTGCTTCCTCTCTGCATGCACTCTGACCCTTGACCTCCCCGCATGCGCTCTGACCCCTGACCCCTCCCTGCATGCACTCTGACCGTCCTCTGCCCTGCTCTGGTGTCCGGGAACCACAGGAGCCCCATGAGGTTTGGACCCAAAGCTCTTGAGGAGTGAAATCCCCAGTGTTGGGCAGAGACTTCTGCAGCTGGGCCTATGGAGGGCCAGATTGGGCAGTGATAGTGAAGAGAAGCAAAGTGGGTCAGGCTGGATGGCTTCCTGGAGGAGGAGTCGCGGAACATGGAGCAGAGGGCACTGACCAGCGCCCAGAGCATCAGGACTGAGGCTGGCAGAGGTCAGAGCCGGGGGACCTCTGGGGGTGGTTCCTCTGGCCCCAACTTCATCAACCCTCTGCTTAAGGTCCACCGGGCTCCTGGGACTCAGGCCCTGAGGGGTCTGTGCCCTGCCACGACCCTCCCCAGGCCTTTGCCTGCCAATGCCCATCAGACCAGGGCAGTGGACAACATCCCACATGCTGGATTCTGGTACAAAAGTGCCTGGTGACCCCAGGGGCTTAGAGAGCTGTAGGTCAGAATCTCTCTGTGATGAAAGCGGTGGGATTTCATCCTCAAATGGGCCACACAAAGAAACGGAACTTTTTTCTTTTTCCTAGCCAGGAAATGCTGGATTTAGTCACAGCTAGACTCAGTCTCCACCATGACCTAGTCCAGGAGAAGTGGCTTTAGGCATGGCTGCATCTCAAACACTGACTCTAGTTTAGGGAGGTGGCCTTCAGGCACAGCTGGACCCAGGTCTCCAACATTGCCTAGTCCTGGGAGTGGCTCCAGGTAGAATGGATACCAGGCAGTGACCCTCTGGTTCAGGCAAGGTGGGCTTCAGGCACAGCGCCCCCCCGGACTCAGTGCTGTCTTGGAAATCTGTCTTCAAGATCTTGCTGACGTTTTGACTCTTATCCCAATTAAGATGAATCCAGGAGCTCAGACCCATGGAAAGTGAACTTCCTGTTACTGTTCCAGAAAACATGACGGAACACTTTTTATTTCCTGTGTGAACTGACCGGGCTTTTATTCCTCACAGAGATGCCTAGTTTCGGGGGCTCGGACTGGACCTGCAGGAGACGTGACAGGGTTGGACCCCACCAGGGCATCTGTGGGCGGGTGTCACGTGACCTGGCCGCAGAGCCTTGGGGGAGGGTGAGAACATAGTGTGGGGTCCGGGAGAGACCCCCATCTGTTCCTGCCACTGTAGGGGCTGGCTGCGAGGGTTCAGGCAGGACCACGGACCCTCAGAGCAGGCTGGGTCCCGGTCGTCGTCCATCTGTCCTTCCATCGCCTAGAAGGATGCGAGCAGTGTCCTTCCGCAGATTCAGAGCTCGGAGCAGGGCCTTCAGTACACACAGGGGCTGGCCAGCACCTTCGGGGACGTCTGCTGCTGGTGGGTGGGGCCCCTGCATGCCGTGGTCGCGTCTTCACCCCACCTTCATCAAGCCAGTGCTCTTTGCCCCAGGTACCTGCTGCGTGCGGGCAGGGATCCAGGAGGAGGCAGGAGGGCTCTGGGGCAGCGTGCCTCGCGTTCCGGGACAGTCTTGCCCAAGGCGTCTGCCCTGTGGCCATGCCTGCTCACAACAGTGCTTGTGCCTGTGCTGAGGGGACAGCTGATGCGTGTCTCAGCCTGTCTCAGTCCGGGCTCTGGGAGGTGTCTGTCTGTCTAAGTGTGTCTGTCTGTGTGACTCTGAGTCTGTCTATATGTCTGTGTCTGTGTGTCCGTCTCTCTGCATCTGTGTGTGTGTTTGTCATATTGAGACAAAGCAGTGGCTGGTGGGTCTCCATGGGAGCGAATCTGCGATGTCCCAGGCCCATCTGCAAGACAAGCCGAGGCAGGCAGGTAGAGATCCCGTGTGAAGTCGGGGCCCGTCATGCGTGGTCACTGTGTTAGTGCCTGCTCACATGCATGGAGCCATCTCCAATGTCTCAGAGGCGTTGGTGAGGGCCAGGAGACTCGGGTTGGCTTCCAGTGCAGGTGCCTGTGGGGTCTGTGTGCATGTGTACAGACACACCGTGCGTGTGGAAGCCATTCGGGCTGTGTGCTGTGCTTTGGGGCCATGTAGAAGCATATGCGGCCATTATCAGGCAGCGCTGGGCCATGCTGGGCCTGGTGGCAGCCGTGCTGGGCTGTGCTGTGCCGGGGTGACTGCTGTGCCGCATGGGCTGCTCTGTGTGCAGGAGCTGTGTGATCCGGCGGCTCGACGCAGCTGCAGCCTGGTCTGCCCCCGCCCTCCTCCTGCTCCCTCTGCTCCGGGCCCCATCCAGGGAGGGGTCTCAGATCCCTGCTGGAGCCCCAAATACGCCCTCGACGGCACCCCTTGATGTCCCCTTCCTTAGCCGAGTCGCCCCCAGGACGTGCTCTTCCTCTACCGGCTTCCTGAAGCCCTGGCTCGGTGAGTGTCTGGGCTGTGGGCTGAAGGGCCGCGTGGGGAGCGGGGAGCTGTGCCCGGCCCACTCGTCACCCCTCTGCCCCCTGCCAGGGGATGGGCTGCTGCTGGTGCCGGGGAGAAGGGTGGGGGCCGGCACCGGCGCCTGCTGACGCCTGCCTTCCACTTCAACATCCTGAAGCCCTACGTGAAGATCTTCAACCAGAGCACGGACACCATGCATGCGAGCACCGCGGCTCAGCACTGGCCACGGGCTCGTGAGCACAGTGGGATCCACTCACCGATACCGAGACCCACGTTGTTGGCCTCCTGGCTTAGCCTCTGCTTGCAGACAAAGTTGACACGCGAGGGGGGTCCAGAAGGCGCTGGCCCCAGCTCTGCCCGCCTCTCTTGCAGGCCAAGTGGGCGAGTCCCTGATGTCTGGGGGCAGCGCCGCCTGGACATGTTTGAGCACGTGAGCCTCATGACCCTGGATAGTCTGCAGAAATGTGTTTTCAGTTTTCGACAGCAACTGTCAGGAGAGTGTGCACGCACTGGGGCTGCTGGTGGCCAGGCACCATGAGGGGCCGGCTGAGGGAGGGCAGACTGGAGGGCTTTCTAGGAGGGGCTCAACTAGGGCTGCAGGGCTGGAGGCAGCAAAGGCACATTCATCACAGGGCATGAAGGCTGGGAGGCGGCTCTGCCCACTGCAGGCCTAAGGCCCCAATCAAAACCAGCTGAGATGTCGTAGCACGGGAGGTTGTGGGGGCTGGGCAGGCAGCAGGAGCACCTGAAGGAGCAGCAAGGGACCGCAGGGCGGGACTCAGGCGCCAGACTCCATCCTGAGGCTACAAACGTGGTTTGTATGTGTGTGTGTGTGTGTGTGCGTGCCCACGTGTGCTTGCGTGTCCCCATGCCGTGTGCATGCATGTGCCTGTTACGCAGGGTCTCCCTGTGGGGAGGGCTCTGCAGGGGCGGGGGGGGGAGCAGCTCTCAGCCCCAGCCCCTGGTCCCCGGAAAACCAGCGTGTACATCGTGCCATCCTGAGCTCAGCCGGCTGTAGCAGCGGCACCAGCAGCTCATCCTGCATTGGGACCTGCCTCTACCACCTCCACGGCTGAAGCCGCTTCGCGGGCCTGCCGCCTGGTGCACGCCTTCACTGCGGCGTCATCCAGGAGCCGTCGCACCACTCCCCTGCTCAGGGCCTGGACGAGTTCCTCAGGGTCAAGGCCAAGACGAAGACGCTGGACTTCATCGATGTGCTCCTGCTGGCAAGGTGGGCGCGTCCTGAGCTCTCAGGTTCTGGGAGCCGTGGATCATGTGGAAAAGGGCAAGCACAGGCTGGGTGGTACCTGCTGGGCTAGCGTTTCAGGGGAGTCACAGCCTCCTTTTGGCCCTCTCCTTCTGCAACAGCGTCTCGGCCACTCTCTGGCCCCTCAATCCTGTCTCCCTGCAAGAGCCGTGTCCTGCTCCAAGTTCCCCTGCTCCTCTGAGCTTCCTCTCTGGCCCA
>JAJIBD010010536.1:0-115783 GCA_021461705.1 Cryptotis parvus
CAAAAAAAAAAAAAAAGAATATCACTCCAGCCCCTTCCTATGTCTTCTTCACTGTACTTTATGGATTCTGGTCTGGTACAGAGATCTTCAATCCATTTTTATTTGTGCAATGCATTAGACAGAGTGGCTTAGTTTACATCCGATTGGGAAATATAGTTCAGAGCATGATCACATGCTTTCATTCCATGACATTAAAAATAAAAAAGACTAATATTTAACTGTCTGCCAGACTGTTCATTTGCCAGCTCTTGTCTTTTCAAGGATTTCTCCCATTATCTCATGCCCACTTTTTGATTTCCCCGCCGTACTATTGCTCCAGCCCCCCCCTTAACTGAACTATATTTCCCAATTAGATGTAAACTAAGCCACATGATTATAAAATGGAAATTTCCTATCTCCTTGAATAATTAATACAGTGACTATCAAATAATGGGTTTGCTTTTTACTTTTGAAACACTTTGCTTCTAGCAAGTTTTCGCTAATTGCTCTAGATTATTTTTACTCTCCTAGTATTGGACACAGATACACAGGGCAGAGCTGCTACCGGCTCTCCCTGTGCTCCAGCTGATCATGAGGTGCCCGGGGAGGGAGGTGAGTCTAGCTCTGGCCCACCATCCCAACAGAGCCTCACAAGAAGCCAGAGGAACCCCCCACACCATGAGGGCCGCCATTTTCAACATCGGACTCCAAAGCTCATCAGAGCTCCATCTAAGAGAAAAGCCCATCTCTCCCCCATTGTGGTTCATCAGTAAATGCACGAGATGGCAGCCTGCTACTAAGAGTATACCACCTGCATGGCAGAGCCTGGCAAGCTGTCCGTGTTGTATTTGATATGCCAAAAACTAGTAACAATTATGGACCTCATTTCCATGACCTGAAGGAATGGTTTGAGGCTCTTCATGTTAATGGAGCAAGCAGATGCCCTTAGGCTACACTAGCACGCAACAGAACATATGGAGATTTTACTGGTGCCCGCTTGAGCAAATTGATGAACAACTGGAAGACAAGTGATACAAGTGTTACTGATATCAGGATTTTTTTAAAACTCTTTAAACAGTGATTCTAGTTTTAGTCCATATGTTATAAGTTTGTGGTACAAAGACAGTCCCTAAAGTCTAATAACTTCTTGTTTTTCTGAGAGACCTGAGGTCCTAATCTTGACTACTGCTTTGTAGTCAAAAAAAAAAAAAGTGCACTCTAATCCCTGTTTTGAAGTCTCAGTGGTTGGTTGACCAGGTGCTCTGATGCTGTGCTTTAGGGCCCTCGCCAACACTGAAGAGACAGCAACTTTTCCATGTTCCTGACAGATTGGAAGGTGTTTTTCTCAAATTCTCTGCTTCAGATCTCTCCCTGGAAAGGTTTGTCACTTATTTAGCCAATGTCTTTGGCATCTGCAGCAACTGCAGCTTAGAAGCCTGTAAATAGTTTCAGCAGAAACATTTACATTTGAGCCCTCACAAACAAAATTAAGCATTTGAAATGGAAAGCTTGAGGTGGCAAGGAAAGCCAAGTAAAAATGGGCATCCGGTCTTCCAGGTATGAATTAATGAGACTCTGGAAGAAGGGAAGCTACTATTTATGACTAGCGTGGGTATCAGTTTAAAGGAAAGCATGATCTAGATGTTCTTGTTCTCATTTTCCTTCCTAAGTGGCAAAGAAAGCAGGAGATTTGGTATTTTCTTCCTCCTTTATATTATCAAACTGTTATTTTCCCCTACCAAATTTGTATTTTCCTTAGGTGTGAAAAGGGAAGCAAATTAGTTCTTCACTCTTTGGCCCAACAAAAACGTTGGAAATTCCATCATTGAACTCATACACAAGTACATTATGATCATCTGAAAATCTTTTATAATCCTATTTACTATTTCTCTAAAGAAGGATAGTGAAAGTCTGGGGAGATAGTGCCAGAGGTAAGGTACTTGCTTTGCATGTGGCCACTTAGGTACAAACCTAGCTTAGTTCCCTATACAGTATCTGGTCCCCTGAGCACGCAAGGTTCACCCCTGAGCACAAAGCTAGTAATACCCTCTGGGCCATGAGTTTGGCCCAACCCCTCTGAAAGAAAAGTAATAACATCTGTAGTGCTTAGATTAAGTGATACTGATAGATATAAATTACATTAAGCAGCAATGGAGAAAAAATATATAGCAATCTGTTAGGTACCTCTGCAGTGTTGAGCTCAAGTCTGGGCCTCTTGCATGCAAGGCATGGATTTATTCTGTTAAACCACCTCTCAGACCTATGTTCCACTTCTGTACCTTGAGTTTCATTGTGAAATCATCAACCTCTCTTCTCAGTCATCTGATTTGGAAGGGATGAACCCAGAAGCTCCTAGTGGCTTTTCATCAGCCTACTCAGGTTAGAGTATCTCAGCCCTGTGATTAGGTGTTTGGTTCAAAACTGTGCAGATAAGCTCTAACTTGGTACAGTTTGAGAGAGCAATAAAAATATGGATTTTTAATTTCCAAAAAAAATAAGTACTGTATATATATTCTCCCTGCTCTAAAGATGCAAGGAGAGTCAGCCTGACACAGGTTCTCCTTAGGCACTATTCCCTTGTATTAGCTAATACATGACTTTTTTTTTGCTTGATTGTATTCAAGTTTGTGTAAGTTGAAGTTTCTGCCAATTATCTCAGAAATTGAAACCAGGAATAAAGTATATCAGTTTACAGACCCTGGGTTATGAAACTGACCAAACAAAACACTGAAGTAAAGCTCTATATGCTCTAGCATATTTGCAAGGATGAGATTTGGTACCTGTTAAAGGAAAAGTAATTCTTCCTGTCCTTTAAGGACGTTTTTGAGAAGTTTCACAAAAACTCTTCTGCTGACTTGACAATTGTAGAACTTGGCTTCTGTAATCATACCTACTTGTAGAGGAATGGAAAGGAATCTTTATTCTAGGTGGCAATATACTATACTTTGCCAGTGATTTTAATAAGGTAATTACTTAGTATGGAAAAATATCTAGCAGTAGTGACCTAGATAAGATCTTATGCCATCTCTCTTTGGTGTGGGAATATGGTTCTTGTGTGGAATGTGTGGAAACTAAGTTGATAATGGCCAAAGGCTGGATTATCCAATATTGCATAGTGCTCCTATCCACATTTGCTTTGAAAGCTGTATCATTCTATTTTTTAAAACAAATTTTTATCAAATCACCATGAGATTATGTGTTCATGATTGGGTTTCGAACCATTATGTGTTCATGATTGGGTTTCAGTCATATGATGTTCCAACACCCATCCTTCACCAGTGCACATTTCTCAGCACCAATGTCCCTGGTTTCCCACTACAACCCTCAGGCTGCCTCTATTGCAGACAGTTCTCTCTCTCTCTCTCTCTCTCTCTCTCTCTCTCTCTCTCTCATTTTGTGCATTGTAGCTGTGCCTCATTATATGGTTTGACAGTGGTGGATGCTGCCCTTCTCATTCTACCCTCTGACACAGTAAGAGGGTATCCCCACAGGAATGGGGATAAAATATCCATGTCAGAGTGAAGCTTCCCATGGAGTTAGGGGAATGGGACCACAGCCAGTGGTGCTCAGGGCTTACTCCTGATTGCACACAAGGGCTCACTCCTGGTAGGGCTCAAGGGGCCATATGGGATGCTGGGGATCAAACTGAGGTTGGCTACTTGCAAGCCTAGCACCTTAACCACTGTCCTATTGGCTCCAGTCCCAAAGCATGTCCTTTTTTCTCCAGGATTAATTTCATATCACTCCCCTTGTGGACTAATTTATGTGGAGATAAGAGCTTTAGAGCTGCAATAGACATTTTGGTGTCATAAAGCAGCGAGGGAGACAACCTAAGAATCAACTTAGAATCAGAGCTGAGAGATGGATCCGAAACATTATTTTACTTTTGTTCTTATGCTCCCCTTGTTCTGGTATGCATTTCCCTCATTTCCAATAAATATAGAGAATTAGCACCTCCTTATTACAATGTTACTAGTTTTATTATCTTTTCCAAACAGCTCTCTCCTGTGAATTACATACAAGCTTGGTCTCTTCAAAGAGGTTTGATTGAAAGCTGCAAAATCACAGAATCTTAGGATCTTCAAACTAAAAGAATTTAAAGGTGACCTACTCCAGATCCCCCTCTTCCACCAACGTGTTGCAGGATCCAAGGTATTTGATTTGTGAACATTTTAATTTTATTAAATGTAATTGTTAATGAATCTAAAAAAATAGTTTGTATTTTCAAATCAAACTCTTCACTTCAAGCTTGTTTGTAATGGACATTTTATTGAAAGGGAAATTAAAACTAAGAGATAAGGGCTGGAGAGATAGTCCAGTGGGTAGGGTGTTTGCCTAGAATGTGGCCAACCCAGATTTAATCGCCAGTATCCCCTATGGTCCCTGAGCAAAGCCAGGAGTGACCCATAAAGATTTGCCGGTTATAACCCAAAAAAAAAAAAAAAAAAAGAAAAAAAACCTAAGAGATAGTTACATTTTTAGAGATTGTCCAGTTGGTGAAATTGAGATATAGAATATCTAAGATATAGAGATATCTTAGATATAGAATTTGGTCATTGGAAAGGACTCAAGATCAAGAAGTCATTTCCCTATCCTCCACTTTCAACATCTGAATTTTCTCAAAAGCATCTTTAACAAGTGCTTGCAACCTTTATTTAAATACCTCTAAGAATGGGAAGCTTATCACCATTTGAGGCAGCACGTTCCATTGTATTGCTTCCTGATAGAAAAATTCTCCCTTATACTAAGATTCAAAATCATCCCCTAATGGTTGGGAGCATGCCACAAGTGTGTGGGGACAAAGGGCAGTTAGGATAGAGGAGGAACCAGTAAGACAATACGAACCCAGGTCAGCCACATGCAAGGCAAACGCCCTCCCAAATGAGTTATTGCCCTGGCCCCAGCATGTTTATTCTGTTAGCTAATGTATTACATCCAGGAATAATAGAGGATGAAGTCTTCTTTTGAAACTTAACAGAAGTGAGGGGTTAGGATGTAGCTTTTTGGCAGAACACTTACATTGCATGTGTGAGGCCCTAGGTTATATCTCTGGCACTAAAAAAAAATAAATTTAAAATTCTGTAAGACCTAACAAAAGTAATTTCATGGTACTTAAAAGTATTGTGAATAAAGAAAATCTATGTAATCTAATATTAAAGAGGTTAATGTAAACTGAAAATAGTATTGTGTTTAACACAGATTAATAGACAAGATGTTAAGTAGTTTTAATCTAATTAATATAGCTTTGCTTGCCTGTACCACCAGTGACTCACACATGAATGTGGCTTAACAAAACAAATTGCAGCTTGACATTTAGATTAGACAGCTTTATAAATATAGTGTGCTAACCTTGTCCACCAAACGACCCTGATGGTCATTATCAGTTGGAAACCTGATCTACACTTAGCATAGAGCTCCTTCAAACCCTAGATCCAGCCAGGTATGCTTAGTATAGAAACTGATTTTGGAGTTAAAAGACCTGCTGTCAAATATAGACTTTATGATATATTTCCTCTTGCAAACGCTGTAGCTCTTCCCAGCCTCAATTAGCCAAGAAACCATGGCATTTGAGTTGAGCTTATACAAACTACACAAGATAATATATATACACAGAAAGCATCTGGCATATATTAAACTCAATAAACTGATTATGGTTGTTTATGTGCCTATTGATACATGCAAAAAGATAGGAAAAACACAAAAACAAAATAAAAAATTTAGCCCTGAAGACTGGAACTGTTTACTGTGTGACCTTTTATATTTTGCTTTGGGTGGTTTCAGTATACTGTACTTACTCCAGAAAGGATACTCTAATGTTGTTGAATAAAATTCCCAGTCTTCCAGGGCCTCAGGTGTTAAAAAGAACAGGGCTATGAGAGGTCGGGGAGCATCTTTGATGAAGCAGCCAGCAGAAACCAGCTGGAGATGTTTTCTTCACGAACAGGCACAGCACTGTCTGGAAGGCACCAAGGGCACCCTCCATTTGGAGGCCATTCCCTCCCACTGTCACTCTAGACGCATCAAAATCCTTCTAGACTAGCCAAACTTCTTGCTAAACGGAGCTTTGAGACACTAAAGGGCTTAGAAGTGAAGAGACAGAAAGGAAGAAGAATGGCTTGTTTCTTTCCCCAGTTTCTCCCCTTTTACAATCCTTACTATTTGCCATCCTACCTGAGTGCAGTTTTGAATGGAAAACAGTTGCCGGTGCATATGCCTGGGTAAGCAACCGCTCCCAAAGACTGTGCTTTCAAAGACAGACCGGGCTTGTCGTCCTGGGCAAGGTGGCCTCATCTGATCTGAGAACTATTTTCAGGCTTGAGGAATTTTAGAAAAGAAATCTCAGTTTTGCAGACTGAAGGAAAACACCTGGCTTCTGACACGGGGAAATAGATGGCTCCAGGTGACTTCTCTTTAGATGGAAGTGCTTTTACACATTTTTGGGCCCAACTCGAAAGCTCAAAATGCCCCCAGGAGTATTAGCAATCTTGGATATTTTTTAGGTACATAGTCACTCATCTCTAGACATTTAAATTTGGGTGTGTGTGTGTGTGTGTGTGTGTGTGTGTGTGTGTGTGTGTGTGTTTTCCATTTGCACAAGGTCATATTCAGATTTCTTCCCTTAAGGGAAGTTACACATTCATCATTTAATCTGCCTCCATTTCCTTCATTGGGATCACACAGCCCTTCCTGAGGTATTACCATTTTCCATTTCTTCTTTGCTCCCTCCTTTCTTTTAATAACTCTGAGAGACAGGGAGGCACCCTGTAAAGTTAATTTCCTCTGAAACTTTCAAAGCAACGGCATCTCTCAACCCAGACACCAACACCCTCTCCACCCCTCAGCGACGATTCACACCCCTCCTCAAAGCCTTAGTCACTCTGGGCTGTGCTCAAACCCCAGGACACTCCATGCCCCCCCTCCTCCCCACCCCCATCCCACCCCCTCCACTCCTGGGCCCAGTCATTGCTTAACCTAGGGGCTCTTCAGTTTAGGAGCACTAATTGGGAAGATTCTTCTCATTTATTTGCCCCGTGACTTCCATTTTTTTGTTCACTTCCTAATGGCTCTCCTTTCCTTTCACTGCTTTCTGCTTCTCTCTGATACTTTTAGGGCTCAGCTGCTGGCTGCCTGCCTGTCTCAGGGATGGCATTTCCTCTTCAAAGGCTGTGGCCGCAGCCACCTAACTCTACCAGGCAAACAAGCCCTTGGAATTACTGTGGCTTTGCTGCCTGCCTAGTTGGAAAGCAAGGGCAGTTTTTTTAAATACCCCTTTGGTTTCTAGCGGTGAATCTTTCCTCAATCATATTTTATTTATGCAAACATGATCTGTGGCTTTTGAATGTTTGCTTTTGAATGTTTGTGTTAATAGACTAAGCTGAAAGCGTTTCCTCTTACCGGAGAGAGGGCCCTGCACAGCTGGGGGGCCAGGCTGCTTGCTCTGTGCAGGCAGGAGCTGTCTCAAGAGGAACAAGTTGCCAGTCAAGGAAGTCTGGAGGCTCCAGGAGGTATTCATTGAGACCTACATGGGCCACAGCAATCAGAGTAAGGATGCACTATGAAGCCCAAGCAATGCTTTTTAATTAATAGGGTGAGCTGAACTAGACATCTAGGTTTATGAAATTGCATTTTTGGTTCACATATATTTACTAAAATTCTGTATGGTTTCCAGCAGCTTAAATATTTGATTTTTCCATACACATTCCCAGTCCTCAAGCTCCAGAAATTGGTGGATCCCTGATTCCTGCCACCATAGGTGCCCTGCCACCAAAGTGGCAGAAGTTTTAGCTTAGCCTAGTAGAAGCTTTCTTTCCATGTGTTTCCATGCCCCCCCCCAACCCCTCTTCTTCCTGGTACCTATGGATGCTTCAGTTTGGAAAGGAAACAAAAATCTGACGAACTACTAAGTGCAGTCTTTCCATACCCAGCACTGGATAACCTAACACTGAGGAAGGGAAGGCACAAAGGAGGCAAAAGTGATCAGTGGGTACCGAGGAAATGAGATCTTTAGATCTGTCTGCCTTCTGTGGAACCGAGAAGGGGCTCACTCAGTCATGCCTAGACTACAGCCTCAACTGTGGACAACACAAGCATTCCATGGCCTGTGTAACCCCGGATCCTATTCCCCTTTAAGCCAAAGGAGGGTTTTATACCTGAACAATTTGTATGACAGTGTACTTTGTTTTCTCTAATCAGTATTGAATTTATTGGAGCTGACAGGGAATCTTTCTAAGGTGGACCAAATGATGGATGCACCGGCAGCTCCCTGTTACGTTCTTAAATGAAAGGGCTGACTCTTGAAAACTATTTTAGAAAACGAAACAAGACTAAACTTTAGCATAGAAGAACTGACATGAGCAGATTGGGAGTGAAGAAGTAATAGTTCTCAGGTCAAAATATTCCAGAATTTTCACTCCTGAAATTTGTATGGAATAATAAACCCCCACGGATAGCTAAAGCAATCCTTGGGAAAAAGAAGATGGGAGGCATCACCATTCCCAACCTCAAACTGTACTACAAAGCAGCAGTAATAAAAAACAGCATGGTACTGGAATAAAAACAGAACTGTGGATCTATGGAATAGAGTTGAGTATCCTGACACCCACCCTCAAAGACATGATCAGTTAATCTTTGATAAAGGTGCAAAGAGTCCAAACTGGAGTAAGGAAAGCCTCTTCAACAAGAGGTGCTGGGAAAACTGGACAGCTACATGTAAAAAAATGAATTTGGACCTGTGTCTAACACCTTGCACAAAAATCAGATCAAAATGAACTAAAGATCTCAATATCAGACTTGAATCCATAAAGTACATTGAAGAAAATATAGGAAAAACCCTCCACGACATTGAAGCTAAAGACATCTTCAAAGGTGAAACACCATTAACAAAGCAACTAGAAGAAAAGATAAACATATGGGACTACATGAAACTAAAGAGCTTCTTCACCTCAAAAGAAACAGTGACTAAGATACGAAGACAGTCCACAGAATGGGAAAGAATATTCACCCAATACCCATCTGATAAGGGGTTAATATCCAGGATATATCAGGCACTGGTACAGGTATATAAGAAGAAAACAGCCAACCCCATAAAAAAATGGGGAGAAGAGATGAACAGAAACTTTGACAAGGAAGAAATTCGAATGGCCCAAAGGCATATGAAAAAATGCTCATCATCACTAATCATCAGAGAGATGCAAATCAAAACAACAATGAGATATCATCTCACACCACAGAGACTGGCCCATATTCAAAAGGGTAAAAGCAACAAGTGCTGGCGTGGATGTGGGGAAAGGGGACATTGTTGGTGGGAATGTCGACTTGTACAACCTTTCTGGAAAACAATATGGACATTCCTCCAAAGACTATAAATTGAGCTCCCTTTTGACCCAGCCATACCACTCCTGGAAATATACCCTGGGAAGCCAAAAACACACAGCGGAAACACAATTCGCACTTTTATTTTCATAGCAACACTGTTCACAATAGCCAGAACCTGGAAACAACCAGTATGCCCGAGAACTGATGACTGGATAAAGAAAATGTGGTACATCTACACAATGGAATACTATGCAGCTGTTAGGAAAAATGAAGTTATGAAATTTGCCTATAAATGGATGGACATGGAAAGGATCATGTTGAGTGAAATTAGTCAGAAGGAAAGAGAGAGACATAGAATGACTGCATTTATTTGCATGACATAAATATATCAGGTGGTCTTACCAAAAGTGGAAATTACCACAAACGTGAGGGAGTCAGAGGTTAGGTAAGACAGAGAAGGGAACATGTGTGAATAAATGTCGAAAGGGCTGATACCAACATAGAACTGAGCATTAAATACAGGCAAAAAAATGCACATGATGGCTTCCAAGTGTATGAAGTGCAACCCACAATGTGTAGAAGAAGGAAGGAAGAGAGAGGGAGAAAGAAAAGAGATAAAGAACCTGCCATTTAGGCAGGCTATGGGAATTGGGGACATTGGTGGTGGAAAATGGGCACTGGTGGAGGACGGGTGCTGGAACACTAAGTGACCGAAACCTCCAAACATGAACAACATTGTAATTGTATATCTCACGGTGGTATAATAAAATGTTTAATAAAAAAAATATTCCAGAGTTTTCTCCTCAATCCCCCAGCCCCAACCACCACTTGGTACCTCAAGTCTATTTTCATACTTGCCTGTTTAAAGTAAAAGAAAATAAATAAAAATAAAGTAAAAGAAACTAACAGTGTTATTGGATTATATGTATATGTATATATACATATATACTATATATATATACAGCTATAGAGATCCCTATAATATATTACCTATTCATTGTATTTAGACAAATTCTAGAAACTGTATGATTCTATTTACAAGAAAACACAGAATACGCCAATACTAGAGGCAAAGATGTTTGCACAGTGCTGGGAGAAGGAAAAGGAGAACTCCTAATGTGTGCTAGGGTATTTTTTTGAATAGATGAAAATGTTCCAAAATTAGATAGTGGCAATGGTTGCACATGCACAGTTTAAAATTTAAAACCTGAATTAGAGACTATAAAATACTCGATTTTATGGAACATGAATTGTATCTCAAATGATTATATAAATGGTAAAAAAAAAAAAAACAGAGAAATTTGAGGCAAGATTTACAAACTGTCCCTAAAATCCACTCCATATAAAGTCTAGGAAGCTCCAATATTGTTTTAAAGTTAAAAACAATAATAATTTTAAAATATCTCACAACTGCTGCCCATGATCCATGGCAAATTAAAAGGATGTGTCACAGTCTCCTGGTTTCTGGCTAAGGAGAGTTTCAGGCAAATGATGAAAGTATCAACTGTTTTCTTTTAGCTTCCTTTGCTATGGTGAGCTACAAGAAAAGAAAGAACAAAATATTAGAGCAAATGGAGAGAGACAGAAGGTCCAGGGGAATTTTAGGAGAAGCGAAAGTTCTCAAAATAAGAAGTGGCCCTAGGCTTTCACAGAGTCGAGATGGGCTACCTCCCCCATCTCCCTGTACTTATGGAAGTCCTGATAGTCAAGCACACTTCAAAACTGCACAACATCTCAAACTCTGTAACACTGATAAACAAGTAATAGCACACTAGATTGAATGGTATGTAACATAGAAGGCAACCAATCTCTATTTTAAAATAATATAAACCTGCAACAACAGTTTAGTAATCTTAAAAAAAAATTCCAGAGTTTCTTCACTTTTCTGAAAATACATGAGATTAATGTTGTTGACCCTTTGTGTCACTGTAGCCTCCCCTGGGTCTTCTAAGTTCTTGGTTTAATGACCACAGGTAAATCTATACTGTGAATCTCTCTCCTGATCTTCAGACCTGAACCTTGCTGCTTACTTGACATGAGAAGCATGCATGTATTCAGTACAGTCCAAAGTATTTAGTGTGTCCTTTACAGGGACTAACCCACTATTGTTACTATTAATCCAGTTGTTATGCCAAAAATGTAAGTGTTATATTATTTTTCTTTCTGATCACACCCCTAGAACTGATAAACCATTCATTCTTCCTCATGCTTACTTTTTATTCTCTCCACATCTCTTTATCTCGTTGTTAATCAAACTAGCCCAGGATACCTTTTTTTTTGTCATCTAGCTACTACATTGTTCTGTTGACTATTCTTAGCCTCAGTATTTATCTCGAAATAGTCTATTCTCTACAAATCAATCAGCTCAATATATCTAAAATATAGTTTGCTCATTGTTTCTTATTGTTCTTTTCATATTGTTTTGGGGCCATACCAAATAGTGCTCAGGGCTGGGATTACTCCTAGCTATACTGTAGGACAATATGCAAAGCTAATAATAGCATTGTGAAAGGTTAGTGTCCTACCCACTGTACTGTCTCTCTGGCCCTCTTACTGCTTTTCAACTAAAATTCAAACTCTAACCTTGCTTGCTCCTTCTAATTTTTTTCTGAAGCAAGACTGAGATATTGTCTTGCTTCAGATTCCTCTACGTTCCCTAGGCATCTAGAGCAATAATTAGCACTAGGTTGTGTTCTAAAATGAAGATCGGGAGATAGTACAATGGTTGGGGTACTTACTTTGCATGTGACCAACCCAGGTTCAATTCAGCACTACTTATGGTAAATGAAATATCAAAATTTTTGAGCATGACACAGAAGAATGGAAAATGAATAAAGGCAATATTAAAACCTCTCAGGATATATTTTCTCATTCTAAGATTTTAAGTTTTTGATCCCAGTAGTGTTGGATGACAGGCTTAGCTATATTGGGACCTTTGCTATTTTACCCTCTCACAGCTTAATCTACTTACATGCTCTTAAGCCAAGGTTCATTCTAATGAGATCTCTCTTCCATGTAAATACTGATAGAGGGTGTGGCAGTTACAGAAGTCACCTTGACTCTGAATAACTTCTGACTTATTATACATCTACTAAGACTTCTGTGTTATCTAGATTGGGCACAGCTCCTCTTTATACCCACTGCACCCAGCGTGGGACAGTTAGAATTTACCCACCCACTGTACCCTTGGCTATGTTGAGACTATCTTTAAGATTATAGGAAGGATCATACTAGTTTTCCCTCATGCAGGTGAGTGTGACCCTTTCAGTATACAGAGAACAAGATCATCACCCTCGTGCAGACAATAAATAAGAAGGACTTTTCTAAGAAGGTACCATCTAGATTACATGAAGCCCTTGAAATTAAGATGTGTTACTTTATATCAGCCCCCTCCTCTCTCCAGTGTTTTACATAAGAGATAATCTTGGAAGAAGGGATTAGTCCTTGGCATACTCCTTTGTTTATACCTGTAATAGGGTGTGACACCACCCTTCTACAAGCTGTTTAGGGTTCTTTGTTGACAGGACCCTCCCTGTTAACAGTTGGGATTACTTTGGTGTATACAAGCGGACTGACTTGAGGCACTCTGCCCTTTTTTTTCCCTTTCCCCTTCTTTTTGGTAGGACTACTCTCAGGTAAGATCCTCTCTCTTTGGTGGGAGACTTGGGCTCTCATGTATGGTCTAATTTCTGACCAGAGCTAGAGTTCTTTCAATGTATTGGATTGCGGTGGTAGAGCTTTTGTACTATTAAAAGCCTTTTTTGGAACTCACGCGGACTCGTGAGTTTTCATCCATTCCCCGGTAGCCTTGGAGGTAGAAGAGAACTTCTGTCCTGATACTATTGGGGACCCCAGTGGCTCCCCAACAAAAGAATAATAAAAAGTACTTGAGAAAGCAAAGTTTTGTACAAAATACAACGGCCCCCCCCCCGACCCGAAAAAAGAACAGGATTGTTTTGTCCTGTGGCATTCTATTCTGGTGGTGAACAGGGTGCTGTTAACTTGTCCGTAGGATGGATGAACACATTTACAAGGTAAGAGAAAATGGCAGTTGCAAACTTTAGGTAACTTGGTTTGTTTTCAACTGATTGGCATCAATCTATTTCAATTTCTTTTTTTTTTTTTGCTCTTTGGGCCACACCCAGTGATGCTCAGGGGTTACTCCTGGCTCTGAACCCAGGAATCACTCCTGGCACTGCGTGGGGTACCATATGGGATGCCGGGAATCGAACCCAGGTCGGCTGCATGCAAGACAAATGCCCTACCTGCTGGACTATCGCTCTGGACCCCTCAATTTTTAATAATACACCATTTTCCCTTTTTATTGTTTTGATACTACACTTGGTGGTGCTCAGGAATCACTTTGGCCATGCACAGGCCCCAAGCACTGCCAGGAACAACCCTCAATTTAACCAGAGTCTACAATGTACAAAGCAAAACTTATTTCTCTGGCCCTAAATTACTTTTGCTTTTGTTTTTGGGCCATACCTGGCAGTCCTCAGGACTTACTCCTGGCTCTGTGCTCAGGGATCACTTCTGGTTCAGGTTCAGGTTCACAGGATCACAGGTTCAGGAGGTCATACAGGGTGCTAGGCATTGAACCTGGGTCAGTCGCATGCAAGGAAAGTGCCTTATCTCTCTGCACAATGCCCCCACTCTTCTTTTTTGAAGAAGGTCCCCAAGCCAAGCCAGTTAGATTCTTTCTCCCTAGAATCAGACTCTAGGTGAACTTATGTAGAAGTAACTTTACAGCCATACCATGCCTGTTAACTGGTGGTTCCCTGGCCCAGTTATTTATCAGTTAGTCCAATAATTTGCAGCAAATAGCATCCTAATAAATCTTCTTTCCATAGCTTAGAGTTGTTTCTGTTACTAGTTGTTTCTTGTTACTAGTTGTTCAGTTACTAGATGTTTCTGTAACTGCTAATGTGCTACTGTTGGTGGAAGGATCTTCATACTTGAGGTGGGCATGGTATGTCAGCAGTGGAATATCAGCATGGTCTATCAGCACTATAAAATGATAATATCATCACTATTGTAAAAATATTTTAATGATTTTTAAAACAAACAATTATAATGATAGAGTTCTGACTTTTTAAAAATATTTTGGAATAACAACCTTTATATGAATCCCAAAATAAGCAATACTCAAAATTTCACCTTTGTGGTTCAGTTATGACTTATTTTCCCAAAACAGAAATATATTCAAGTATAGATCTTCTTAGGGATCAGGAGTGTATATATCACCATTTCAATTAGTCTCTGAATATAAAAAGAAATAAACCAGACCATCATTTTGTTCCAGCTTTCATTGTAGCTAGAATAAAAGGAAAGCCTGAAAACGGTGGCAATCATACTGCTGATCTAGTAAATACAAATTAAATGACTCCCTTGCTTATTTTGTCAATTAGCTCTTCCAAGACAACAGAATATGACAGTTATCTCTTGCGATAGGATTGTGAACTTGGTAGAAGCACAAAATTGGCAAATCTTTCTGAAACGTAATTTAGCAGCATTTATCCAGATTTAACACACATATACCCTTTGAGTGAACAGTTCTATTCTTAGAGATACATTTAAATGGGCTGAAGAAATAACTAGGGCTAAAACCCAGGTTTGTTCCGTGGTACCACGCAGTCCCCAAGCACTGCCAGGAACAGCCCTCAAGCACGACCAGGTGTGGTTGCCCCACTACCACCACCACCCAAATAAAAGAAATAAAAGAATATAGATATAAGATTTTTCTTATATCTTGTTGTAACAAAATATTGATAATAACCCAAGTGTGCTTAATAGGATGACTACATTATGGTGTATTTTTAGTATGATTTTCTCAGTAGCCATACATTGCCTATGTAATTCTTTATAAAACATATTTAAGCCTGGCATGTATATCATAGAGATAGAATCCATAATTTCTTAATAAATGCTAAAAATAAATTACTTATATAAATAGAAAACTTTTTTTTTTTTGCTTTTTTGGGTCATACCCGGCAATGCTCAGGGGTTCTCCTGGCTCTGCACTCAGGAATCACTCCTGATGGTGCTCGGGGGACCATATGGGATGCGGGAATCGAACCCAGGCCGTCACAGGCCGGCCGCATGCAAGGCAAATGCCCACCCGCTGGGCTATCACTCCGGCCCCAGAAAACTATTTTTAAAAGATGTTTATACAGATACTTTATGTGTATGTGTTTATGTACATATAGAAAAGATCTGATATATATATATATATATATATATAGACAGAGATCTGAATATACACACACACCCATATATATATATATATATATATATATATATATATAAATCCAGCAATAGTAATCCTGAACAGTTGGTAGTAGTTACTCCTGATAAATAAGAAATAATGGATTAGAATAGAGGGAAGAGGGGAAGTTTGGTCCCATATTTTATATGCTTTGGAATCATTTATTTTATTTGTATTGCCTTTGAATTACTTTGGTAATTTAAAAACGAAATTGCATTTATAGTTTAAAATTAAATAAAACACAAGAATATAAACACCAAAACTATAAATAAGTTATCAGAGAACAGGCAAGCTAACCTTTCTGGAGGTCAGAGTTTTGATCCACCTGTCCAAAACAGAGTTTTCTGTAAGCGGAAAAACTGAAGACCAGCCATAGCCAAGTTTTCATAAAAGAACCTCCCAGACAGGCCACGGGAGTTCCTTTTGGAAGCCTCTCCCAACATGGGTGAAAATCAGCTCTACAGGATTTGGAATTGCACATTTGATTGTTTTTATTGGCTCCGACCATCTTATCCTGAACACCTCCCTTTGTTCATGAACATTGAATTTGCCATCCTGTTATGACTGAGGTCAGATTTCTGTTTCGCTAATGAACTTAATGATTCTGATGTGGGTTCTAAAACACGGTAGAGACTCTTTGATTCATTGAGCTGTCATAACATCACCAGTTATCTGTTGTACAGAGTGCCTTGTTTGGGCACAGAGTTTATTATTTATGCTCTACTTCATTCCAAAACATGTGGTATATAAAATATATTTTATTAGAACCAGGAAACAAGAGGAGAAATAAAAAGAAAGGCATCAGAAGATTTAAGAGAGTCAGGGGTGGAGCTCAATAGTGGAGTACTTGCCTGCATGTGTGAAGCCCTAGTTTTGATCCCTAGCACTACGAAAAAAATTTAAAAGATGAAGAAGAAAAAGAGAAAGGAAGGGAAAAGAAGATTAAGCCAATAAATAAGGCCATGATACAAGCTACATCCTGTCTAAAATTTTGGGTACTTGCAATAAAAAAGTGAACTTCAAATTTGGTTTGGATTTTCCTAGTGATTAGTGTAAAGTAAACATAATCAAAAGTGCAAACTTGATTTTCCTAAGTAATGGAAATAGACAAATTTTTCTTTCATTTTGTTTTTATTTCGTTTTTCTTATTTATTTTGCTTTTTTTTGAACACCCAGCGTCACTCAGGAATTACTCCTGACTTTGCACTCAGGAATTATTCCCAGTGGTGTTTTGGGGGGGCACCATATGGGATTATGGGTATCAAACCTGGTCAGATATGTGACCTCCTATACTATTTTTCCAGCCCCCAAAGTAGAGGAATTTCTTATTGAGTATAAATATATTCCCTATCCATAGGTGTATCTATCAATCATATATAAAGTGGAAAAGTATCCTATAGTAGTCCTACACTAGTGGAATTGAGAACTGAATCCTAACCAATGGCAGTTAATTTACTGTTCGTTTTTTTCCTAGGTCTTGGTTTAGCCTTTTATACCTTAGTTTCTTGAATTGTTTTTCCACTCCAGAGGGATATTTATTTGTTCTCTCAAAGCAATAGGTCTTGGGGAAAGTGCTAGTTTTTTCAAGTTATTGTTGATTATTTTGAAACGTTAAAGTTCCTGTCATGTAGTTCCAAGTTTAACCATGGTTGTTTTGGACGTGATTTTGTTTCCACACTGATGTATGTCAGCAACCACAGAGTGAGCTTCTTGTATTCTTATATCAATATGATACCCTTTGTTTATTTGTTCCTCAGGGGTTTCACTTTCGCTTATGTAATGGGCTATGGCATTTTTTCAGTCATTACCTCATGTTGGGATCTCCTTTTCCTTTGTACCTCCTGATGCGTCATAGTCTTGTCTCTGCTCCCTGGGATCTCCTTGGTACAAAGCTCTGAGCTGGTGGGTGGGAGTGGGTGGGAGCCAGATTACGTGAAGTCTTCTCCACCCTTCTCTATACAGGGGCCTCCTGGATTCACTCTGTCATTTGCTGTACTCAGTCTCTTGGCATCCCTCAGAAAGCATATAAACTAAAACTACAGTAACAATGAAGCACTGGGATTAGCTGGGTCTGGAAGATGTTGGATTCCACTATTGGGTTGGGCAATAGGCCAGAAATTCTCAACCCGAAATTTCAAAGCTGTAATGACCCCATTCTCCCAGAGTCTGTAGCTTAAAGTAGTCAGTCCCTAGGTATATTACTGCTCAAACCAATACTTTAGGAAGATATTGAAGTTAAATACAACTCTAAATATGAGTATTCTTGGCTTGAGATTCATTTTCTGTGTTTTTCGTATTATCTACTTATATTTCTATCTACTTAGATGTCTAAGTAGATGCGTCATAGTCTTTTCTCTGCTCCCTACTATATATACATAGTCTTGTCTCTACTATACGCAAAGGTTATTAGACTTTGCTCCTTAGATCTCTAGTAGGCATTCTCAAGTTTAATACTCAATCCAAATATGCTTAATGTTCCCACCCAAGACATATTATTCTACTGTTCTCTGTCTTAGAAAATGGCACCAGGGGCCGGAGAGATAGCCCAGCGGGTAGGGCGTTTGCCTTGCACCGGTCGGCCTGTGCCGGCCTGGGTCTCGATCCCGGCATCCCATATGGTCCCCTGAGCACCGCCAGGAGTAATTCCAGAGTGCAGAGCCAGGAGTAACCCCTGAGCATCACCGGGTGTGACCCAAAAAGCAAAAAAAAAAGAAAAAAGAAAAAGAAAATGGCACCAATGTTCATCTATTTGCTCAATGAAAAAACATAGAAATTATGCTTGATTCCTCCTTCCCTGTCCTTCATTGTTTACATCCATTTCAAATACCTTGTCTCCACTTCCAGATCACATCTAAATCCATTCGTTTTCCCCCATTAACATAACTATCATTATATATTCTTGACTCGAGGATTAAAATCATTAACTGAGTTTCTTATGTCATTCCTGTTTCCACTACAATCTGTTACCAAATAGTGTCCACCATGACAACACTTGCTTTGCACCTGGCTAACCAACCAGGTTTGATCCTCAGCATCTCAAATGGTCCCCAAGACCCACAGAAGCTCAGAGCCTGGAGTAACTCCTTAGCGTATCCGGGTGTAGCCCAAAACAAACAAACAAAAGTCAAGTTATTTCTACTTAGTGGCTTTACGTTTGCTATGTCCTTTACTTGAAATGTTTTTGCTAGTCATTTGAGGTCTCACATCCTCATGGAAATTCCACTTAGAATACCTATTATATGTGCAAGAAGAAGAGAGAGAGAAAGAGAGAGAGAGAGAGAGAGAGAGAGAGAGAGAGAGAGAGAGAGAAAAAGAAGAGGCAAAGTGCCTGCCATAGAGGCAGGCTTGTGGAGGGTGGAGGGAATCTGGGGACATTGGTAGGAAATGTGCCCTGGTGGAGGCATGGATGCTATAACACTCTATGCCTGAAACCAAATCATGAACAGTTTTATAATTATATCTCACAGTGGTATAATAAAATTAAAAAATTCATAAAAATAATATCTATTATATAACCCTTTTTTTAAACTTTTGACTTTTGGGCCATACCTAGGAGTGCGTAGGACTTGCTCTTAGCTGTACACTCAGGGATCACTCATGGTGGGCTCGGAGACCATATAGTATGCCAGGGATCAAACCCAGACTGGCTGTTTGCATGGTAAGGAACCTACCCTCTGACCTAACAAGATTTCTTATCATCTACAGTATTTTGAATATTGAAGCTAAGAAGCTAGTACAGCATGTAGGGCTCTTGCCTTGCACAGAACTCTCCTGAGTTCAACCTGTGGCATCCCATATGGTCCTCTGCCAGCAGTGACCCCCAAAACAAACAAACAAATGTATTGGAGCTGGGTAATAGTGGTAATAAATAATATGTAATATGTCTCATACCTACCCTGGACCAGGCATTAAACTAGTACTTTTCAAATATGATCATGTTACCCAGAAACAAAGCATAATATTGGTGTCATTCTTATACAACTAAGGCACAGAAAACACGAATAATTTGCCCAGAGTCATACACAAATTGGCAATTCCTAATTACCAATTCAAGCACTATGAGTTCTAATCCAAAGCTTTTAATTATTATTGTATAAACAGGGATTGGAGAAAGACATTCCATCTATAAGATGAAGAAAATAATGCCTATAGTTTCAAAACTGTAGAAAATTGTTTTCAATTGAAAATTGTTTTTAAATTTTATAAGTAACAGTGAATTAAGCAGAACATATCACACAATAAGCACTCCATAAATGACTGATTTCTTCCATATTTGACCTTCTACATGAACTTGTAGAGAAATGTTTTTTAGGAAAATGACCAAACTATATATAAAGACAAGCTTCAGTCCATAAAGCTATTGTTTTTATTAATCCCTTGATTTATATGCTAATTTAATTAATGTTTTTCTTAGTAGCATTGGTACTTAGGCTTGTATTGTAGGTTAGCTCCCAAAACATTTGTATACCTATTAACTCAGTTTAATTAATCATCAAGTCTTCAAGACAGAAAGAAAACAACAGAAGAAATAAGAAGATTGAACCAGAGAGATAGTCCTGCCCATAATGGGTCTTCAATGAGCATGGCACGGATAAGGCCACATTATCCCCCTGAGTGTAATAGCTGTGTGTCCTTTCCATTTCTTTAGCCTAACCTTATTTTGAAGGTAGCACAAACAAACTTTCGCCCTGACCTTACCCAAAAGGCCACAGATCCCAAAAGTTGAGAAAGCTAGATTAGTAAAGTATCCGGGATTTTCAAGCTGTGGGAAATTACAGGACACTTTGTAAATGTGGCTGTTAGAAGATTTTTTAATTATTTTTTATGAAAAGAAATCAGCCTCCATTCTTTAAAAGAAGACCCTCTGGAATTCACTTTAGATAATGGACTGGAGCAGGTAGGGTACTTCCGTTGCATGTGGCTATCCAGGTTCTATCCGCAGCTTCCCATATGGTACCCTAAGCACCTCCAGAAGTAATTCCTGAGTGCAGAGCCAGGAGTGACCCCCAGATCATGTCTGAGTGTGGTCCAAAGACAAACCAAAATTATTTTTAAAAATTGAATAAAATTCTAGATAAAAACCCAATCTCTTACTCTCTTGAATATCTACATTCAAGATATCTAGGGGCAGCTTGCATTTCTTTTTCACTATTCTACTTCCTTTTCCTTTTTCATTTGACTAGGGTAATTTTCCATAGACTAAAGTCCAAAGGCTGGGCCGGAGCGAACCCGGGCCGGGGCGGCCCGCGCCCCCCCCCCCCCCCCGCCGGCCCGCGCCCCCGAGTGCACCGCCGGGGCCCGGACCAAAAAAAAAAAAATAAAGTCCAAAGGCTGCCAGGAAACCATTCCTTCTTTTTTCTGGAGCATAAATACAAGGTTAGCCCAAGGAACAGTATGGTTAGATCAGCAAATCAGTCCCCAACTTACAGAAGCAAGATGTGCTTACTCTACCATTGCAAAGGAATGTAATGATTCTTTCTTCAGGGCTGAATGGCCTACGGTGAAGCCCTTAAGTCTTGGGTACAGATAAAGTCTTTGAGACCAGCAGGATAGGGCTTTAACTACACATCCCCAGGCAAAAGGAGAAATAAGCTACTAGCCGTAGTTCATTTCATATCTGAAGTGCCTCCTCACCCAACTACGAACATGACCTAATTGTGTACAGACAACAGCAATTATACAG
This sequence comes from Cryptotis parvus, assembly GCA_021461705.1. NCBI lineage: Eukaryota > Metazoa > Chordata > Mammalia > Eulipotyphla > Soricidae > Cryptotis > Cryptotis parvus. Next base: position 21,246 of record JAJIBD010010536.1, read on the forward strand.
GGAAAATAGTACAGTAATGCAAATATTCAAACCAAATTGAAAAAGTAAAGCAAGGAGGAGCCAAAAAACATTAGATCATCCAAATGCAACCTGGCCAAGACAGCATCTGGGTGTGTATCCTCTGTTCAGCTTTTACTCACATACAACCCGTATGGTTCTTTACATTTATAGAATAATGCCTACGTATTTGCACAAAACCCTTTGTGTGGCTGCATTCTAAGGAACAAGGTTTCTAGCAGAGTTACTTCAGAAGAGATAGAGACATTCCTAGCAGAATATTTTAATAGGCCTCCAGGTCAAAAAGGGCCCCTTTCTCTCTGCAGAGATGGCTGGAGGAGTCATGTATATATATACCTTTGGCCAACATACTTTTCAGTTGTGTGACTTAGGCCAACCATATTCATTTTCTAACCTCACTGGGTTGTTTCCAATTTAGTTCTGAAGATCAAATAACTGAGGTTATCAAAGAGCTTTTCTGATTCAACCCTGAATCCCCAGTAAGATGTGGACAAGAAGCAAGCATGGTCCCAGTTCTCTTCCCTTCTATACACTAAAACTTACTCAGAGTCAGTCTGAGAGATAGAAAAATAATGAGGTCCCCAACACAATCTTCTTTTGTCTCCGTGGAGTCAACCCTTCCTGGGCAAATCACTGCTGGACAAGTTCTGGAGTTTGGAACAGCAGGAAGAACCCAACTCATTGCCGGGAGGAACTTGAACAGGACAGATGACCTTCTCAAGCTCTGCATCTCGCATGAGTTAAGAGGGAAATGTCTGCCTCTGGGTCTGTGCAGATGAGATGCTGTAAAGAGCATCTCAGAGTGCTGATACTTTGTATTCCAGAAACGCTCAGTTTTCTTGTTATCACCACTTGGCTGTCATTCTGCCCCTCTACCCCACAACACCTGCTGCAGTCGACTACTGTTCAGTGAGGAAGCAACCAAGGAATGATTCCTTATTTCAACACCTAGTTGTAACAAGTTTCTCTGGTTCCTGAATGTAGAGAATGACATGTACCCAGTGAAATTCCTCTCCCATTCAGTCAGTGGCTGCTAGACCTTCCCCTAAGAGAGATGGGATCAAATCACCACACAACCCCAGTGGCCTAGTTACTTGAGAATGTCTTCATCTGGCATTTGTTAGGACTTAGGAAGCCTTAAAAGGCTGATTCTGGAAGGAGGAAGAGGCTAAGAGCCGTAGGGACTGCAGCCTAGCCCGCCTTTAATTCCCTGAATTCAATCATGCTTCCAGATCCAGCCAGTCAGAGGAGGCACAGGCAAAATTGCTCAAGAAGGAAAGGAATTGACACACACAGGTCACCTAATAGTGCCCCAGGAGGCAGGAGCCACTTGAGTCTGAGAGGCTATGGCTCAGGACTGGATTCAGATCCAGCACTGTACATCAGGTAAAGCTTTAGCCTTACATGAGCCTGACTTGGGCTCAATCCCCAGCATCCCATATAGTCCTCTGAACATTGCCAGAAGTGATCCCTGAGCACAGAGACAGGAATAAGCTCTACGCAACACCAGGTGTGGCTTCAAAGCAAGAACAATTTTTTTTTCATTAATTATTTTTCTTTTTTTTCCCTTCAAATTTTATTACAACACTTTTAGACATACAATTGCAAGATGCTCATGTCGAAGTTTTGGTTCTACAGTGTTCCAACACCCATCCCACCACCCGAACCCATCTCCCATCACCAATGCCCCCCACATACCTCCCCACCTCCCACACCTCAACTGCTTGGCTGGTTCTGTATGTTTTTTCTCTCCCTCTCTATCTCTCTCTCCCGCCTACCTTTCCTACACATCGTAGAATGCAGTACATTAAAGAACATAACTGTTTCCACTAGCTTGATGGACCACGCGACCGCTTGTGGCTGCGGGACTTAGGGTCCTCATGGTATTAGGGGCCTCAGCATCCGGACAGCGAATATGGCTGCTAATATGGTGGGCGAGTCTCATCCGGCTGCTTCGGGACCCCTCCAGAGGTGATGGGCCCACTCCCAAAACCCTTCTGTCCACCTGGGGCCCCATGGTCAGCTGAGCCTGGGGAAAGACGAGTTCCAGCTTCCCCAGCCACGTCTGAGGCCCCGCATGCTATGGCTGGTCGCCCCAGGGCAGCTCCTGGGGGGGGGCCACGGGCTCAGACAAAATGGAGGGGAAGGGCCAGCCCGGCTCCATCTGACAAATTCCGGTGATTCCCCGCTTCTGGGAGCTGCCTACCTGGGCTCGAACTCTTTTTGTTCTGTTAATCTGGTCTGAGGTAGCATCTCCCCCGGGCGGACGGGTTGATCTGCTGCAGCATCCGGACAGTGAATATGGCGGCTAATGTGGTAGGCGAGTCTCATCCGGCTGCTTCCAGGATCCCCCAGAGATGATGGGCCCACTCCCAAAAGCCATCTGTCCACCTGGGGACCCCATGTTCAGCTGAGCCTGGGGATAGCTTCCCCAGCCAAGCCAAAGCAAGAACAATTTAAAACCAAAAAACCCACATCAGTCCTCTAGTCCTCAGCCTCAGCACTGGAGACCTTTCATTTATAAAACATAACTAAAACCAACTTCAGTTTGGAAGGATAAAGTATGAAGCTAATGACCCACACCTGGGGACACAGGGTCAGGGGCCACGGTCCCACAGGAGGCCAGCGCTTGACTGCCGGATCATTGGCCACCAAATGGAGGTCCCACTTGTTCTCAACCCCATGTCGCAACCCTGTTTCCGATGTTCTAAAAAAACTATTACTCTGCAAAGAAAAGATTTAAAGAAAAGAACTCAAGTTTATGTTTGTATTTGTTGCCATGGGATTCACTTCAACTGTATACAGATGTCATTTTTATTTTTTCAATTAAAAAAAAACCCAACAACAACAACTTTCTAAGCTGTGTGCTGTAACAAAGATTACACCATGTTTGTGTTGCAATGTTGCTATGGAAGTTCATATGGTTTTATTTGGTGGAAATTTGCAGAGAAGTTGAAGGAAGTCATATGTATGCATGACAAACAAACATGAAGTTTCAGAAAACAGGCCTTCGGAAAGCAGGAATTAGAGGGCTCTGACAATGACTTGCTAGCTGGAATAGGAAGATCACAAGAGCCTCCCACCTGCCTGGGCCCTCATCCAGGGAGAGTCAAGGCTTTATTCTATTCAGCCACTAGCTGTGAGACCCTGGAGGAAATATTAATCTGACCTTTGCTTTCCTCATTTCTGAATCCAGAAGTGATTCCTCCTACAGTGCATCGTCATTGTTGAGAGTAAACAAGATAATAGGCCTTGCACAAGATGATGCACTTGCTGAGCAAATGCTTAACAAGTAGAAGACATCTTTGGGGAAGAGGGGGTGATAGCTGTCCCAATTATACTACAAGAATGTGGGCTCAACTCATTCATCAGACCTTCTTTTGGATCTTGTGGCTAGGAGTACTTTGAGAGAGCAAAGTTATCGGTTGCTGGAAAAACTCTTTGGAGGGTAGAACAATGGCAGACCCTGAGCGATAGTTCAGCGAGGAAGGCATTTGCCTTTCAGACATCTGACCTGGGTTTGATCCTCAGCATCCCGTATGGTCCCCTAAGCATAGCCAGGAGTAATTCTTGAGTGCAGAGCCAGGAGTAACCCCTGAGCACCAGATGTCACCCCAAAAGCAAAAGCAAAAACAGAGAACAATGGCTGCACAGTTCACACTTAAGCTTTCAAGGCACTGAAAGTTCATCAACTGCAGATGAAGCAAATCAGGCTGACTTGGTGACACTGGTCAGGTGGAAGGGTCCAGAACTGGCTCCAATGCCCCCACTTCCTATCCACGCTTCTAATATTCACCTAAGCCTAAGCCATAGACTCTTGTTCCCTGAAAGTGAGTCTGCTCATCCTTCCTACCCCTCTGAATGCATGTTTTGGGAGCTGCATGATAATTTTTTAAATTGTAACATTTTAAATATTTATTCAGACCTTCAATCTCATTCATGTAGAAGGAAACTGCCGGAGAAGTCCCCTGCATAGAATTTTTTGTGTGGCTTGTGATTAGAAAGATTCAGAGACGTGCTAGAATGTGTCTTCCCTTCTACACTCTTCTTCCCACCCCACCCCATATGCTGAGGGCTTATAACAACCTTAATCACATTACTGGATTTATTCAGTCTCCTGTTTTCTGATCTGGAAAATGAAGATGCAAAATAAGACCTTTAAGGTCTTCCTAGACCTGAAAGCTATGACTTTATTCATCATTGATCTTGAAAACAAGAGGTCTTTTCAGTTTTCTAACCCACTGATCGTTGAGCCAGTATTAGGAGAAAATGAGGGAGAAAAAAGAATCTATCTCCTCCCTCCACCTGGCAATCAGGATATTTTTTTAAAGCAGTTGAGGAAACCTTAAAAATAGGCATCGAAAAGATCTAAAATAGGACTCTTTGGCTAAAATAATGGTACAGTAGGTAGGGTGCTGGCTTTACACATGACCAACCTAGTGATTTTGAGTACCACATATGGTCTCCTGAGTCCCTCCATGTGTTTATTTATCAGACAAATGTATCTATTTACATATATAATATATAATATATAATATATAATATATACATGTATAATATAGTTATATATATATAAAAGATCACTTGATCACTTGAATCCCATTATTCATCAATTTGCCTCGAGCGGGCACCAGTAACATTTCCATTGGACCCTATCACGTGCAAATGTAGCCCAATGGCATCTGGTTGATTCAGGAATATGAAGAGCCTCAAACCGTTCCTTCAGGGTCTTGACAAGGAAGACTGACCATCTTGAGGGTTTGCAGCATTGTTATTAATCAAAACCTATTCTCTAGCCCCAAGATATATATATATCTTTATATGTAAATATATATTTTATACATCCCCCACAAGATGTATAAAATATATATTTACATATAAAGATATATATATCTTGGGGCTAGAGAATAGGGTTTGATTAATAGCAATGCTGCAATCACACGCTGTTCCCCAAGCATAACTTCAAACAGCATTTCACAAAGATATCCTTCATTTTTCTTTAATTTGGAGATTCCACAGGACTTGACAGTTTTGTAAACTATTTTTCATTCTACACGATCTAGATGGACCCATTGAACAGAGGTTTTGTCTTTGTGCCTGATTTTCCAACACCTTCATCATGACTATTTTGAAGAAATTAATAAACAGTGAAAATAGTTATAGGGATCTAACCAATTTTGTTTTCAAACTAAAAGCCATGTAATGACTTAGTCTTTGTATTATTCAATTGAAACTCTTTAATTTAAAATTTTAATTATGTTTTTAATTGGTTTCACTGAGGAATAGTTTACAGTGTATCAAAACCATTGTTTTGTACTTGCACTGCACTGCACTAATCTGTCCAGAGTTGAGATTCCTTCACCATCTTCTCAGCCTTTAGCCTTATCAACCAGCTCTGTTGATTATGTCTCAGGACTTGTTTCTACTATGATTGTCCAGCCTCTTTCTTTGTTTCCTTATTCCACATGAAACTTTAAAAATTATTATTTATTAAGGTATTGTGATTTACAAAGTTGTTCTTATTGGGATTTCAGGCATACAGTATTCCACACCAGTCCCACATTGTGTGAAACTTTTTTCCTGGTAAAATTAAGAGGCAGGCAGAGGTGTAGGGTGTATGGAATAAAAATAAGGCACAAATGTTTACTTATTCAATCTACAGAAGAGAATTGTCAGGTTGTATATGTAGACAGGGACTATCTTATATAAGTCTTTTGGTAGCTAGAGAGAGATGGGATAGATAGATAGATAGATAGATAGATAGATAGATAGATAGATAGATAGATAGATAGATAGATAGATAGATAGATAGATGATAGATAGATAGATAGATAGATAGATATATATTATTGCTAGAATCCTAAACTAGAAAGTGTTGCTTCAAGAGATAAATGGTATCAATTGCCTCATGAATGTAGTAGATATTATCACTCTCCACTGGATATTAGCATGCTTTGCTGTTTAACAATATTGACTATGTGTCTAATAATATGATTACATTGATATTCAAAGCCCATAACTTTCCCTATTCTTTCTGCCTTCCCCTCCCAACTCTTTTATACTGGCTGAGGTGTGGGAAGCAGTTTATTCCTAAGCAGTACTATTAACCAGCAGTGTGTCCTTGGGCAAAAATATTTCTGTTTTCTGGCCTTAGGTTTCCTCGTCTGGAAAGCAAAGGAGTTGTTTGGTCTTGGGCTGACTTTAAGATGCCTTCTGGCACTGACAGTAAAGGATTCTGCCATCTTAAGCCTGAAGAGGTGATCTGCTGCCAGCTACTGTTGACTCTTGGAACTTCTATTTACCCAGGCTCAAGACTCTTTACCCTTCTTCCAGGAATCCAGACTAAAGCTTTGCTCAGACTTGAGTTTGAAACCCCAGAGTCAGTAAGAACCTCCTCCCATATCAAGACTAATTCAAGAGCTTCAGCCCTTCCCAGAGTAGGTGGGTCATATTTCATGTGTATTTGCTCTGTCACCCATGTTTGCTTATCTTCGTCAATCATTTTAGATCAGCATTCCTTTATTCTCACCCCACTCTCTTCAGACTTCAGCGAGTTGAAATGTAGCTTCTCTACATCTACAAAATTCCCTTCTCTACAGGCCTTTCTCATCTCTAGTCTCTGTTTTAGAGACATTTTCAGGAAGGAATGTATGTGATTTTGATAATAGCATTGACAGGGTCAGAGACAGTTGTCCAATTGTTTGGCCCTCACAGACTCTTGAGCTGGAGAAATAGCAATCACAGATCTGGACTGAGAGTTGACTCTGAACTTGGCAGAGCTTTCCAGATATCCTGGTGGCTTGGGAGGTGTATTGTCTCCTCTGCATCCTTTCCTCTGCATCTGTCATGAATGAGGAATACTTTAAAAAAATCACTAGAAAGTAACATGCCATATGCAATGCTCCGCTAGTTTATCAAAGAAAACTCTTCATAAACCATTTAAATGGGATATTCTACTTTAAGTTGGCACTTTCATTTTTATGTTTATTAAGTGACTTTGGTTTACAACACAGTATGTTTTTTAGGAGCACAAGTTCACACTGGTCAAACATCTACACCATATCTAACACCAAAGTAAGTGTAATATTCTTTCTGAGTTTGAATACGTATTTGTAAATTCTCCTATAACTGTTTTACTTTTCTTTTCCTTGCCTTTATTCCTTTCTTTTTTTCTCTTTTCGCCATTACTTATGAAGAAGCTAGGGAATGATTTTTTTTTTTGATCTGATGGTGAGTTTTTTAAAAAAAAACTTTTTTTTTTCTGCTAAAATAACTTGCTGAGATCATACAGTTTGAAAGAAAATGGGCAGGGGCTGGAGCGATAGTCATGCTAAGGTCCCGCATGGAGGCCCTGCTCAGACTCAGCTGTGCTGGAGGCCAGTGAGGCAGCACAGAGTGTTTTTTAGGAAGCCATGCAGTACTAGGTTTAAAATGAGGGCTTTGTAAGATATCCTTGAGTTCAAATCTGTCTCCCCAAACTTCATTTGTTCCAGATTGACTGCTAAATTGAGACAAAATCTTTTTGGGGTTCATGAAATAAAGACTTTCAGGAAAAGGAACACAACAGACAAAAGCAAGAAACACGGCATTATGCTGGGAAAATGGACTCTGTCATAGGATACATCTCTGCCTCCCCCTTTTCTGCTGGATTCAGTGCAGAGAGCTTGGGCAAGGTCTTTCTGGAAGGATCAACCACAAGAATGCAGCCCTCCATGATACCTCCTGAGCTAGTCAAGGCAGTGATGATTGGCCCCACATGAATGTGTTGATCAGTTCTTGTGCCTAACAGCTCAGACCTGGAAATAGCCAGTCATGTCATAGGCTGACTGTGGGGGAGGAGAAGTTGGGGACTCGTTTGACATTTGGAAATTTCAAGTTCATAAGTGACAACACAAGTTGGACAGCGTATTCGACTTTGCCTTCTTGCTTCTTATTTCCTGCTCTACATGTTATGATTCCTTTCTTGTGCTCTACATCCTGAGTCATAGAGCACAAGAGAATGACCATATGAAATACATTAGCTGCATCTTTTTAGTGCCTGATATTAGTTAAAGTGGCTTTGCTCTTTACTTGGAAGTAGTTTTGATTCTAAAAGTAACATTTGCAAAGGGAATGAGAACCAGTGCTTTGTCGTTTCTCGTGTCGGGGAATATGAGAGCTGAGTGATTGGCTGAGTGACTGAGGCTTTGGAAAGCATGGCTTACTGAGCTGTGACTGCAAAGAAGCTGATGATAAAGAAAAAAGACTCCAGCTTCTTTCTCCCTCTCCTCACTCTGCTATAACCTGCCCAAATAGCAACACTGCTGAGTTTCAGCATTAAATACATTGGGAAGAGAATTTTGGTCATCTGTGGATTCTCCAAGGCATTTACCAAGCCATGTGAAGAAATTCAAAGATTGTGAGGGTAATATAGGAAGAATACGTGTGTGGCATGTGTGACCCTGTGTCTGCAGGGGTGATCTCATGGGAAGCAGCAAGCAAATAAGTTTAAATTATTCAAACATATCCCAACCATGAGGGCCCCATTTTCCACATCCGGACTCCCCACTCGTCAGAGCTCCACCCAGCAGAAGAGCTGATCACAAGCCAGGCTCATCAATAAATGAACAAGATGAGAGGCGACTACAAGAGTATCCCACCTGCACGGCAGAGCCTGGCAAGCTAGTGTCGTATTTGATATGCCAAATGCCAGTAACAATTATAGACCTCATTCCCATGATCCGATGGAATGGTTTGAGGCTCTTTATGTTCTTCGAGTGAGCAGATGCCCTTGGGCTACACTAGCATGTGACAGGACATATGGAGATGTTACTGGTGCCTGCTCGAGCAAATCGATGAACAACAGGAAGACAAGTGGTACAAGTGATAGTTGAGTGCCAATAGAAATTCCAATACAAGAAAGAATCTCATCAACATGAAGGCGGAAAAGTTGAGCCAGATAAAAAATGTACAAGTAGTATGATTATTTTCATAAAACTATAAACACAGGGAAGGCAAAACTAACCTAGTCTATTATTGATAGACTATTATAGTGATCTAGTATAGTCTATTATAGTGATCAGGAGAGAGATGTCCCTTGGTGAAGGGATGGGTAATTTCTGGGAAGGAGTGTGAGAAGGTTTAGGGACAGTGGCAGTAAGAATACTGCTTATATGGGTACATTCAGTTAGTGAAAATGTATCCAATAATGCACTTAGAAAGATGCACTTTACTTATGAATATTTCCATCTAAAAAAAGTGTCTGGAGGCCCCGGAGTGAATTACAGTGGGTAGAGTGTTTGCCTTGCATGCAGCTGACCCAGGTTCAATCCCCGGCATCCCATATGGTCCCCTGAGCACCGCCAGGAGTGATTCCTGAGTGCAGAGCCAGGAGTAACCCCTAAGCATTTCTGGGTGTGACCCAAAAAGCCAAAAGAAAGTGTCTGAAGAGATGTGTGTATAGTGACATAGAGCTAGGTCCACGGCATATGGTTAAAATAAGATAAAAGAAACATTATGTAGGTATGCTATTATTTGTGGGAATATAATATATATATATAATATATATATAATTACATAGGTGGTTGTCTTTATCATGGAATCCTCATACACAGATTCAGCTAGCCCTGAATGTAAAATAGGTATTGTGCAATTAGGTAGGCCTGTAATGGTGGTGTCTGTATGAACATGGAGAGATATTTTTCTTATTCTTATCCCTAATCAACACTGATAATGACTTATATAACACATTGTATTATGTACTATAATTAATCTTTAGATGAGCTCAGTACACAAAAGGATGGGCATAAATTTTATGCAAATACTGTATCTTTTTAGAAGGGAATGTCTTCCTAAATAGTGTCCAGAAGGTTCAAGGACCCCACCAGCAATTCTCTGCCAATCAATTCAATGCCAGGGCCAGAGGGTGTGCTACCTAGACTCTGTGGTACTGTAGTTGCCTGAGACACCCTGGCAGTACTAGAAGCCTCCAAGGCTGCAAACCAGCAATGCCCAGTGAACAATGTGGTACAAGGAATTGAATGTGTTAGGCACATACTAACTACTAAACCTTCTGCCGTTTAATATATAAGATGTGAGTATCACTGAATTTGTAGGTTTCCAATTATTGTATAGCTTAGGAAGGATTATATATACACACATAGAACCTCTCTGGAAGGTATTGGAAATAGGGTTTACCCTGGGTGACTGGAAATAAGCTTTCTTTTGCTTCTATATCCTCTCCTTTGGTCATTTTTAAGTTTGAATTATTTGTTCACATATTTTATACAAGGAAATTGTTCTTTAAATTATGAATTAAATGAAACAGTCACAGGACAAACAACTGTATGTTCCACCTTATAGGTGGTAGATCAGCTAAAGTCACAGGGACAAAAAGTCAAATGTTTCTGACAACTGGAGGTGGTTTGACCACTGAAGGGAATTAACAGTTACTATTTAATGACTCAGACTCCCAGTTAGGGATGACAAAAAAGGTTCTGGGGTTGGAAAGTGGCGATGGCTAGAACAACAACGTGAATGCAGGGTACCACTAAATTGTATTCTTCAAATGGGTATTATGGCAACCTTTGTGCTATGTATTTTGTTGTTTATTTTTTTAAATTTTATTTTTGTGTTATGTGTTTTGCCTAAATAAAATTTTCATAACAGATTAAGTCTAAAAGTCACCTTAAGACTCATGGAGATTTATATGTACTGTAAGAAGCAGATTTATATGTATATGTAAGAAGTTATTTAAGGTCACCTCTTTGTCTCTATTTTTTTTCTATCTGCAAAGAGGATTAGTATTGGTACTATTTTATTGAATTTTTTTTTAAGAATTAAATGAGGGGCCAGAGCAATAGCCCAGCAGGTAGGGCGTTTGCCTTGCACGTGACCGGCCCATGCCGGCCCGGGTTCCATCCCTGGCATCCCATATGGTCCCCTGAGCGCTGCCAGGGGTGATTCCTGATTGCAGAGCAGGAGAAACCCCTGAGCATTGCCGGGTGTGATCCAAAAAGCAAAAATAAATAAATAAACAAATAAATAGATAAATCAATGAATGAATGAATGAATAAATAAAAGAATTAAATGAAAGGCTACATGTAAAGAGCTGAAAAAACTTGGGTGCATAAGTGATTAAGATTTGTTAATTATTTTTCTTAATTTTGTTTTTATATGTTGTAAAGCAGAAAAAGAAATTGCAGATTTTTATGTTTAATACCCATGTGTATCATTTATGAAGAGTTTCTGCATGTCTCTACTAAACTCACTCATGCCTGCACTATATATTTTTTTCAAATTCCTGTTATAGACCAGGCACTATGTTAGGTTTGGGTGGACAATGTGGGCACTGGAAACAGGGCAGGGCATGATGCTGATGATTGGGTTCCTATTTAGCACATTGATACCAGCATTTACTGCTGGTGGCTCACACTTTGGTATCCCATAGTGAGATTACCAAAAGAAGTGGTTTTTGACAAAATTTCATATTACATTTTATTTTTTTTGCCATCCAGCAAAGCAGAAGTTAATGAAATTGCCAAATGATGAGACTCGAATGGCAGCATCGACATCAACACGTTAGAGAGGTGTTTAAGAAAAGATTTTTTTAAAAGAAAAAAAATCTTTTTTCTTTCAAGAATCCCCTCATCATAGCTCTTCATTATTTCATGAAGGCAATAATGTCAATTATTTCTGCTCATTGAGCTAAAAAGAGAAGCTGCCTCCCACCCATCCTATTTATTTAGCTGTTTCTTTGAGCTATGATAACATTTTTTTTTAGTTTCAGTTTCCTTCCATGAAACTCTCATTGATTTCCTTCCATTAAGGACTATTTTACTTTTTAAATAGGGTTTTTCCAACGCACGTAGTAAAATTCTTCCTCTGAGATCCCTACAATGGCAGATGCACGCAGAAGCCGGGCTCTTGATCTTTCCACTGGAGTAACAGGACAGCAGAGGATGCAGACTGAGAAAGGTCCGGAACACAGGAAAATAATCAAATGATGCTGCTGAGGTACAAGAGCTGTAGTACCACTTGCCGTACACACAGTCAACCCAGGTTCAACCCTCAACACCCCAGATGGTTCCCCAAGCTCACCAGGAGTGATCCCTAAATACAGAGCCAAGAGTAAGCTCTGAGCACCTCTGAGTATAATGGCCCCCTGAACCCTCAAAAAGGTCAAAAATTGTGAGTGGTATTCTGCAAGACAGAGAAAAATTCTTCTCGCCCAACAAAATTGCAGGAATGCTAAGACAGACACTGAGACTCAAACCTCAGACTCAAGAGAACAAGCAGGTGCTGTGGGACAGAACGCCAAAGCTGTTCGTTGCACAGTGTGTGTGGAAGCTCGCTGTCACTTCCAGTCCTCTGGAAAAAGACAAACAGCATCTGATTTGTTCTTGGCCTGCCTTGCTGATAATTTCATCACCAAGAAAAATAAGACGAATAACACCCATTTAGTGAAATATTGCACTAGCCTAATCATATGCCCAGCCCATTTCTGTGTCACCTTTGTTTAGTCTCTGGATATTTTGATACCTGCTTCCAATTTGGAAGAAGTACTTTAGTTGAACGTTTTTTTTTTAAGAGGGGCTGCCAAATGAACATTTTCCTTTTCCCTTCAATTAACTTTATTTTTAGTAGTTGGTCAGGTATGGCACTAGAGTTTCTCCTCTTTCAAATCTTTGTTCTCCCCTTCCTACAGTGTGTTTGGGTGCGTTGCCCAAGGCTTCCTGATCCAGACAACACGTACCACAGGGGGCATTTTACTTTTAAACAGCTTCTTTCCAGAAAATCTGCCTTTCCCCCCCCCAACATTTTGTGCTTAGAAAACTTCTTTGTTGTTCCCCTGAGCAATAATATTAAGTAAGAATAATCTACTCTTCTTGAGTGCTCATTATGTCAGCAGTATTCTAATATATAAGCTCACTTCATCTTCATCACAGCTCTGGGAAGTAGATAGGAAAATTAGTAAATTGTTTATTTACTGTCCTTGTTTACAGGTAGGGTAACTGGCACAGAGAGGGTGGCTTCCTTAGTTTCCCTCTCTGCTCTGTGAGCAAACCCACCATTCTCTGCGCCTTTAGACAGTCTCCTCAAAGGGGGCCTGTTTCATGGTGAACAATCTCTCCTTGATCTCTTTAATTCCTCAGTTACTTTCACATCTTGAGCAAAGAATGTGTCCCCAGATTCCTCAGGCCAGCTCCATCTGTGAAGCATGTGGGCCAGTGTTTGAATAAGAATGACTAAAAGGGGAAAGCGGTTTTATGAACTTCAGACTGTGAACTCAAGGAAGAGAGTGAGTCAGTCCTCCACATTCCTGAAATACTTTCAGGAGGCTCAGTGACCTCAGACAATAAGAAGCCCAGGCAGAGCTTCCCAGACTGACGTCCTGGGAGGCCCCCCCACAAGGAAGAGCAGGAGTGCAGATGCTCTGCACCTGGTTCCTGTGTGCCATGTGGGGTTGTAGGAAATGGCTGGCAGGCCCCCACACTGTGAGAGTGCCTCCGCACTTTTGCCCTCTCTATTCTCACTACCTGGAATGTCTTCCTCACCCTCCTCAGTTTGTCTCCCAAAGCTCAATGTCACCTCCTCTAATTGCTCCAGGAAGAATTAGAGGCTGTAGAGAGTCAGGACTCACAGAGTTTTTTCACACTTCTCTCACTCCCAAGATTCTGACCCCTGGAGAAAATTGGCCCAATGTGTCCGCCCAATACTTCATTACACTGCTGAGGTGGTTGACTGCTCCAAGGCTAAGGAAAAACTTTCTTCCCTGGGAGAGGGAAGGTGTGGGTTCCAGTGCCATCTCTGGCCCTAGGTTGGTAACCACCCACGCCTCACATTCCTCATAAATTAAAATAATTCTCATCTGCCTCTCCCACACATTTGCCTAGGCATTGTTCTCAGAAAGAAATAGGCTTATGTCTATTAAATGCTTTTGAATAGCATTGCAGTTTGAGGACAGGGGGGTCTTATGGGGAAGGTTTTGGGCAATGCTGATGGTGCCCAGTGCTTACTCTTGGCTCTGTGCTCAGAGATCACTCCTGACAGTGCATAGGGGACCATTATGTGGCACTAAAGATTAAACCAGGGCTGATCATGAGCAAAATATGTGCCTTAACCCCTGAGAGAGTATTATCTCTCTGATCCCTAAATAATCTTGGACTAGTCTTTTCTTGGCTTATACCTTCCTCATTTTCCTTACCAACTTTAACTTCATAGTTAGCATGGTGTGCAATCAGTCACAAAAAGGGAACTGTCAGTCACTAAATCAAAGCAGAGAGAGAGAGAGAGAGAGAGAGAGAGTTACAGAGACAGCACAGCCTAAGGTTGCAGGCAACTAAATTCTGGCACCTCATTGGTAAATTGTGGAGACTGTCTCTCACAATGAGACACATGTTACCCCAGGAATCCATCCAAGAGCTTTAGCAGGAAAGGAATGAAAGATTGTACTTGGATCTGGGTCTAGATGGAAAAAGAGTGAGCAGATTCACAGGCGAAACCTTTCAATAGCTGCCCCTTTCTCCAAAGAAACCATACATGAAGGATGGGATGAGACTGAAACTGAACTGCACATGATTGGCCTAATGTCTAAGACTTCAACCTTCTATTCCTTGACTTCTTTTGTCCACTCAAAAGCAGTCACAAAAACTATGGAGACTGTCACATAGGCATCAATGCTGAGGAAGACACTGTCCTACAGTTAGGAGATGTGACTCTAGTCTTGTTTCTGGCTGTAATTTGGTCAATGGCCTAGACCATGTCCTGTAACCTCCCATGTTATCTCACCTGTGGCATGAAGAGATCTTATGGCTCCTGCCTACTCCTGCTTTTCTGTGTCACCTATACAAACATTATTCCAGCAGCTATTCTGGCACTTGCCCCAACCTCAATTTTATGTCTTATGGAGCTGCCACTCAGCAGTTCCACCCTCCAAGAAAAGAAAAAATTGAGGGTAAAGACAGGGACATATGGCACACATTCAGTCAAGCAAATGGGATTTTTATTACCTAATGAGTTTAAAATCTGTTTACGGGCCAGTCAAGGGAGATTGTCTTCCCCCCACCCCATCTCTGTCTTCATTCTTTCCATATGGTCCGTTCTCTCCCCTTCGCCAGCCCCATTGTAAACTTTCCTCACTCTGGTCAATTCACAGAAGCTGCTCAAGCAAGGTCAGTCCTGCATCCTAGCAGGAGCTGCCCTACTTCACCTTGCTGCACCTGCCAGATGCTGTCTCCAACCTCCGAAGTAGTTAATGATCTCCCGCTGGGCAGAAGAGCCTTTTAATCATTTACCAGGTAGATAAAGAAAAAAGCATAGTTTTCTACTTAGAGGCCAATTATGCTGGCAATTCAGACAGTAAGAAGGGAGTCAAGATTGACTTCAAGTTCACCCCCAGGTTTTGTATAGGAACCTTGCCTTATAGCTATGATTATAGTCTTATCAGAATTTTATTCAGATATTTAATCATCCCAGTGCTACTGTATGTTTAGCACTTTAGGGCTCCTTCACCATTCAGGGGGATTAGCTATGCAAAACAAAAAGAAGTCAAAATATCCTAAGATTTAAAAAGTTAAAGAACTCCAGGAAAGGAACGTTACTTTGCACTCTGACTTCTTTGAATTTCTTAGAATTTGCAAAACATTTTCTTGCAGGTAAGTGTACATTTCTTTGAGTCAAAAGTGCAGACTCAGAGAGACAGTGTGGTAGAATGATAAAACACACAAACTTTGAAATAAGAGATTAATGTTACAGTCATTGCTTTGACTACTTGTGAGAATTTGGGGAATTAATGGAGACTCTCTGCACTTTACTTTCATATTTTTAAAATAGGACTTTTCAAAATTCTCTGTTCTTGATAATTTTTTTCATGAATTATTTTCATGATTCATTATTTTCATGATATGTCAAAAAGGAAAAAAAAGAGCTGGTTCACAGTGGACAACTCCTGGTGCATTTTCCACTCTTCTTATATGGACAGCTTGCATGTCCATATCCAGAAAAAGGTGGATTTCACAAAGACAACAGAAAAAAGAATACTTCCTCTCAAGAGTAGAGCAATAAAACCTAACAAGGTAAAGCATGATAGACTGTGACATTGGTAGCCCCCGGATGAACCATGCCTAGAAATATCCATGTCATTGTGCTGTTCCTTCCTGCATTTGGCTCTGGATTTGACCATGTAACTCATTGTGACTAATGAGACATTAACGTGATGTACTTGAGATTTAGTAGGTACTTGTGCATTGAGACTGTCTGTAAAAGCACTCCCAACTGGAGAAAATTTACAAGCTCTTTAGATACTAAAGAAATTCATGCTTGACCACAGAATGATAAGAAGCCAGGGGAAAGAGACCTTTCTCATCATGTTCTTAGCTGAGAAATTACATGAGTTTGGTGGAAAATTAGATTCTTGCCCTGCTGAACCTAATCAACAAACAAAACTGTGACCGAGTAAGTAGTTGGGTTTTAATATTTTTGGTGAGGGATCTCCCAAGTGCTGCTGAGGAGGCCCAGAATCCTTTCTCTCCAGTTCCTGATAGTATGTTTTAAGTCACAACATGTTCCAATGTTACATAATGTCATAGACCTTTGCACAAATGTTAAATCCCTAAAGTGACATTAAGAAAAGTCAAAGGACGACTGCACAAGCCCAAGTGGACAAGTGGTAGACTGTGCTTATGAAGGTCAGAAAAGACTGAGATTTGAGGTAACTACCAGCATTGTCATATTGCCTGTAACTAAAAGCAATAAATTAGCTGATTGACCATTCAGTTTTTATGTGCCTGCTATTTGCCAGATTTCATGTTGAGGTCTGGGAAATAGGAAGAAAGTTAAGACTCACTTCTTCTGTACTATGTTGTTTCTTGTATTTCAAGTTTAAGTTTGTAATTTTGTCAGGGATAGTAAAATATCGTTCAGTAGGGATAGTGGAATTGTAAAGAAAAGTACACTTTAGTTTCTTTAGGGAACTGATGGAGTTGGCATTCAGGGAAGAGCTTTGTGACTGTTAACCCACCAATGTCCCATTTTTACTGGTCATGATAAATCAAGTGTGTCTGAAAGCAAACATCCAAGACAATGAAGCCCTAGAGAATAGAACATATAGAAATAATTGTGTCCATTATAAACATTTGTTCTATGAGAAGGAAAAGGAAAATAAAAGTTCAGTATATAGTCAGGCTGGAGCATGAAATGTCGAGGACATCTGAACCAGAATTAAACTCATTCTGAGGAGATCCTGGGAGAGAACTGTTGTAGTACACGGCTGCCGGATCCTCTGTATCTTGCCTGGAGTTACCTCCTGCAGGCCACTTTGTAGATGGGGCGGAAAACAGTTTGGATCTGTGACTCTATGTGGCAGTATATCTTACCATGTATTCTATGTTAGCTGGTATAAATATTTCCTCCTCATGCTACCACAATCATCGTGGGACTAGATAAGATCTTACCAGTATATTTACCTGGCCACGTTGGATCTCTAAGTATAATCTAGTTATAATTAGACCAGAGAGAAATGCTGTCTGCCTCCAAGCAAGCAAGAGTGGCTCTCTTTATAAGTCTAAAGGTTACTATACAAAACAGCTATGAAGTAAAGATGAGAATCTTGTGAAGGCTTGGAGAAATATATACCTGGCTGTAGAATATCCATTGGTATAGATACATGCCCTTCCCCCATCTGCATAGGGCCTGCTGGAAATCAAGGGCCTGCAGGCCTTGGCTGGGCAATTTAACATTTCAATGAGACTAGGTGAAGTTCTGGAAAAAGCATACATGAGGGAAATTGACCCTAATTACTACCCGTTGATGTGGGCTGGTCAGGGCTGAAAAGATATAAAGCTTGCCCTCTTCCTGCCCCTTTTCTCCTCTTCTCTCCTCTTCACCCTCTGCTCTCCTTCTCTCTGTTCTCTCTCCCCTGTTGGGCCTTAGCACGTAGTAGCAGCCATCTTGGCCTTGGATTCTAAGCCTACACGTGGGCAGGGCCCAGCTAGAAACCTAAAGTCTGGGGTTTTCCTACTGTTGAATTGTATACCAGAACAAGTGTGAGTAAAGCCTTTGGAAACTTCACCGAATTCATAAGTCTCTGTCTGCCGGCCGCCAATCCCTGGAGCAGAAGGGGATCCCTGATCCCACTCCAGGATTTTGTCAGGGAACTCAGTGTTCTCTGACAGAGAACTATAACAGTAATAACAAAAATTCTTACTGATGCTACAGGGAGAGGAGTTAAAGTTAATATTCAGAAGAGTTACAGGACTGGAGCGATAGTCCTGCGGGAGGGCATTTGCCTTGCACGGGCCGGCCCATGCTGGCCCGGGTTCGATCCCTGACATCCCATATGGTCCCCTGAGCACCACCAGGAGTAATTCCTGAGTGCAGAGCCAGGAGAAACCCCTGAGTATTGCCGGGTGTGACTCAAAAAGCAAATAAAATAAAATAAAATAAAATAAATATTCAGAAGAGTTACTAATACTGTGGGCACTGTAGAGAAAGGAAAATGGACTTTATTCCATTAGTGAGAAGGGCCTGGATTGCATCTTGTCAAGGTGCTGAGGAAGGGGTTCTGACAGTAGAAGAGCCAGGAACTGCTAAGCATCTTGGTTGATTCCTGGGGCTCTAGTCTTTTCTGTACTCTACAGTATTAAGAAGCAAAATAAGATGCCTGCCTCCCATCATCAGTGAGTGAGCCAATTGTGTGCAAAGATACCAGAAGGCTGAGCTCACAGATTAGGTATAGGAAACTTCAGTCTTCGATGATATGTAACTGGACAAGATAAGATATTGTCTCTGATGTCTCTCACTACTTTGAAGGGATCTTAAGATACTGTGTTTTCCAGGGATTATTTATCTCTATGAAAGCAGTCTCCCCTGCCCCTCCCAACTACTTCATTTAAATATTGATCACTTGATCACTTGAATCCCGTTATTCATCGATTTGCTCGAGTGGGCACCAGTAACATTTCCATTGGACCCTATCACGTGCCAATGTAGCCCAATGGCATCTGGTTGATTCAGGAATATGAAGAGCCTCAAACCGTTCCTTCAGGGTCTTTAACAAGGAAGTCTGACCATCTTGTAGGTGGGCGGCCACATGATCTTTTGACACCCGTGGGATCCAGTTGGTAATGGCTCGAGTCCAGCAGTTGTCTCCAAATCGCATTACATGTCCAGCCCATCTGATTTTCGATGCCTTGGCAAACAAGACAACGCCCCTGATTCTGGAGTAGCGATGGAGGTCAGAACTCTGGATTCCTTCTCTCACTTGAGTGAGGCGTGATATTCCAAGCATAGCTCTTTCGATTCCTCTCTGGGAGACCCGAATAGCATTCTCATCCTGCTTTCATAGGGCCCAGGTCTCTGAGGCGTATGTTAATGCAGGGAGAACGGTGGAGTCAAAGAGATGTGCCTGGAGCCAGAGGTTCTTTGTCCTTTTAGCTATTTCTTCGATGCCTTTGAAGGCATTCCATGCCACTCTCTTCCTCCTGCGCAGCTCAGGTTTTAGGTCGTTCATCATATTGATTTCTCAACCTAGGTACACATAACTGCTGCATTCAGAGATGTTTGTTCCATTGAGAGAGAATGGGGCCTCAGGAATTAGTTCATTCTTCATTTAAATATTGTAGTTTATAAAGTTGTTCATGATGATTTGTTGCAAGCATTCAGTATTCCAACCCCAGTCCCACCACCACTGTGAACTTCCCTCTACCATCATCTCCATTTTTCCAACCACCCCTCAAGCCTGCCCTCATAGCACACCCACAATAATTTATTTTTATGTTTCTTGTTACCACTAAATGGCTGACAGAATGATCAAAAATGCTTTGGTAGGAGCTGGAGCAGTAGTATAGTGAATAAGGTGTTTGCCTTGCACATGGCCTACCTGGATTCAATCTCTAACATCTCATATGGCCCCTTGAGCACCAACAGGAGTAATTCCTGAGTGGAGAGCCAGGAGTAACCCCTGAGCATCACCAGGTGTGACACCAAAATCCAAAATACTTCGGTAAAAAAAAATTGTGAAAATCATTGTATCTCATCATGGGGGGAGATTTGTTAAGTCCTTATCTGATAGTTTACTAAGCTATTGCTGCTAGTTGAGCCTTCTGTGTTAATGTTTTTGTTAGTTGAGCTTAGTTGACTTTTATATTACGCTCCCATTCAATTTGGTGTGCTCCTATTGGGATGTTAGTATTGTAGAGTTTGGAGGTGTGATGTAGCTGCGTGTTCCTGGAGGCAGTTTTAAAGGACTGGGTCAGCCAAAGATTAACCTGTAACTTGTCCAGCTTGTGGCAGTTTAGAAAGGACAAAGGGGGCCGGGCGATAGCAGCGGGTAGGGCATTTGTCTTGCGCGCTGGCCCAGCCAGCCGGTTCGATCCCGCATCCCATATGGTCCCCGAGCACTGCCAGGAGTGATTCCTGAGTGCAGAGCCAGGAAACCCCTGAGCATTGCCGGGTGTGACACCCCCTCAAAAAAAACAAAAAAAAAAAGAAAGGACAAAGGAAAAGGACTAAGCAAGCATAAGGAAATAATCTGACATTTCTGGTTGAGTTACAGCCTTGTCTCAGAACCTTCGTGAACGTACCTAATCGACTCTCCTGCAATTCTCATCTCTAGCCTGCAAAGCTATAGGGGAGAAATTCTATTTAAAGGTATTGAGCTCCATTTTTATCCTAGAGATTCTGACAATACCAATAGCATTAGGACTAAGGAAAGGCTTACATAGGATCTTAAGTCTGTGGAAAACAGGATACCTGGGAAGTAAAGTTTGAGATTCCCCAGTTGGAGAAATAGTATAGCAGGTAGGGCATTTGCCTTGCATGAAATCAACCTGGGTTCAGTTTTCAGAACCCTATATGGTCCCCCTGAGCACTGTTACGAGTGATCCTAAGTGCAGATCCAGGAGTAAGCCTTGAGCACCACCAGATGCAGCCCCCAAAAAACAAACAAGAAGGATCCCTTGAACACCTTGCCTTCTGCCTCCGTTTCATAGGCTTGAGTGGGAACAAATGAGGGGCGGGCCTAGAGCAGTGCCTCTAATCAATCATTCCTAGGGGTCCTATGCTTATGCACACCTTTCACACTCTCATCTCTATTCCCCTATTGTCCTTTTTTTCTCTAATCTTTTGTACCAAGACCCAACATCCAGATTCTACCCTATGTAAAAACTTCCCCCCACTAATGAGAATAACACAATTTCAAACCCATATGGTTGTTTGGCTTGGGTTTAGAGGTTTGATTTCTCTGTCATACCTGGTGGTGCTCAGGGCCTACTTATGGTTTTGTATTTAGTAGTCAGTCTTGGTGAAGTCCCCTCACACCCCAGCTTCCTGCATGCAAGGCATGAGCTTCAACCCTTTCAGCTATCCTTCTGTTCCCTGTACTCATACAAACACAAGTTACTATAACTAGACTTGAAGCCAGAGACTGTTAGTAATCTCTTTTTATTTTTCTCAACAAAGGTAGCACAGAACCTGGAATGTCTTGCATGCTGAATACACAGGGGTTAGATGCATGAATCGTCCTTTTGCTCCCTCCATGCAGAAGTGCTGTGCTCATTTATGTTCAGCGCATGGTCATTATGGGCCATGATGGAATTCAACCCAAGTAAGAACTAAAAGATCATTTTCATATCACAAAATAATGCAAACTGTGTTTTCCATTTTCTCCCCTCCATGCCAGGGAATCCCTGGCATCTAGGAAAGGAGATTAGGTCTAACCATGAGAAGACCAAGAACCCTAAGAGAGAGAGGTTGGTTGTGACCAAACCTTTCAAGCCACTGTTCCAACACAAAGACTCTACTGTGGGGAAACACAATATAAGGGTGTGTCTTGTGCTATGAGAATGTGATACACAAGAATCCAAAGTCATAAAATAGATAAATCTGGGAGTGTTTATTAACTGTATAAGAGAACTCACTGGGGGGTTCCTCCAAACAATGAGCTCCCACAGTCCACTTAAACTTGATTTTATTTTCAGAAGTTTGATATTACACACCAGTTTTCAGGAGAAACATAAATAGGCCTCTGGGGAGCCCTGAGTCTCAGAATGTCTGGCCAGCAGCTTATTGACCAGGCCTCAAGACGAGCAGGGCTTGAGCTACTGTGCATGCTGGAGGAGCACTTAGTACGGTCCCTCTGCGCCTGCTCGCTGAAAACCTGCTGTTTCAATTAGAAGTGATAGGAAGAACCAGATGAAGTATATCTCTTCTTATCTCTTCTTGAATGGGCCAACTGATTGCTCAACACACTTTTCTGCAAGGCAAAACACAGGATTTGTATCAGCTACTCCTTTGTTTATTTTTTCATTCATGAGTATTTCCTACAGGCTTTGCACATGCCTGGCACAGTAGTTGTTTCTTTTCTCTAGGAACTCAGTTGGAGACAAGGTCTTGGTATCACTGATTCTAGAGAGTACAGAATTTTATCCCATAATAGCTCTCAAGTCATAATGCATTTTACTGAAGAACATACATGTTCATTCAATTGACTGAGTTTTCTTTAGTGTCCTGTAAAATGATTTTGTATCTTGTGATCATCAGTGTCTTATAGGAAATATGGTATGTAAATTTGCTAATGGTTTAATGCCTTTGAAAGTCCAGTGGGCCTAGAAGCGGAAACACCGGGAATTCGCCAGATGGAGCTGGGGTCACCTCTTCCCCTCTCCATTTTGTCTGAGCCCTATAGCCCCACATAGGAGCTGCCCTGGGGCGACCAGCCATAGCATGCAGAGCCTCACACGCATCTGGCGGAACTGGAACTCGGTTCTCCCCTAGCCCAGCTGACCATGAGGCCCCCAGGAGGACAGATGGGTTTTGGGAGGGGCCCATCAACTCTGGGGGTCCTGGAAGCAGCCTATGAGACTCACTCACATTAGCCACCATTTTCGCTGTCCGGACTCTGACCATGAGGCTCCTAAATCGCACAGCCACAAGCTGCCGCATTGTCCATCAAACTAGTGGAAACAGTTATGTCCTTTATTTTATTTTTTTTTATTTTTTTTTTTTTTTGCTTTTTAGTCACACCCGGCAATGCTCAGGGGTTACTCCTGGCTCTGCACTCAGGAATTACTCCTGGCGGTGCTCGGGGACCATATGGGATGCCGGGATCGAACCGGGCCAGCACAGGCCGGCTGCATGCAAGGCAACGCCCTACCCGCTGGGCTATCGGAGTTATGTCCTTTAATGTACTGCATTCTACGATGTGTAGGAAATGTAGGCGGGAGGGAGAGATAGAGAGGGAGAGAAAAGATATACAGAACCCGCCAAGTAGTTGGGGTGCGGGAGAGGGGAGAGAGGTGGGGACATTGGTGATAGGAGATGGGTTCGGGTGGAGGGATGGGTGTTGAAACACTGTAGAACCAAAACTTGAGCATGAGCATCTTGCAAATTGTAATGTCTAAAAGTGGTGTAATAAAATTTAAAAAAATTTTTTTAAAAAGTCCAGTGGGATTTGGTGTTTGAAGGACAAATTTGGGGCCTTGTATAAAAATACTTTAAGGGTTTTTATTTTCAGAGAATGTATGACATATCATTTGAAATCATGTTTGTTTTCCATGGCTATCTAGGTAAGCTAGATTAAAAGGGCCATACTCTTCTCTGTTCTGCTTTTTTGGGTTATTTTGTTTGGTGGCCACACCCAGCAGTGCTCGGGCTTACACCTGGATCTAAGCTCAGTGCTAACTCCTTGCAGGGTCTAAGGGACTATGTAGGGAGTTAGCCCAAGTTAGCATCATGCAAGGTGAGCACTTTTCCCACTGTACCATCTTCCTCCATTCTGGAAGCAGGAAATGATAGTGGTCAAGCCCGAGTTTCCTTCCATTAGGCCGTGAACAAACCAAAGGGAGCAAAACAGCAGGAACAGACCTGGACAGGGACAAGGAGAGAGTAAACTGCTGCTGCCTTTCCGACTCTTTTGTCGAGTCCATGGTTAGCTGCATCTTCCAGAACCTGGAGCTGTACCTGGACTAAAATGAACAAATAGAAACAGTAACCTTGTGTGTGTGAAGATTAATTAGTAATATAATAATTTATTCAAATGAATAAGTTTCAAATTCAAATTCTTTCAATTTCAATTTAAAAAAGACCAAATTTTTATACCAAAAAATTTTAAATACGACTGCCAATTTTTTAAATATTACTACTAATCTTGAACTCATGGAAAAAAAATTTTATAGTATGTTAGTAATAATATGTTTTTAGGGGATATCTTTTCCTTCCTTCCTTCCTTCCTTCCTTCCTTCCTCCCTCCCTCCCTCCCCCCCCCCCCCTCCTTCCTTCCTTCCTTCCTTCCTTCCTTCTTTCCTCCCCCCTCCCTCCCCCCCCCCCTCCCCCCTCCCTCCCTCCCTCCCTCCCTCCCTCCCTCCCTCCCTCCTTCCTTCCTTCCTTCCTTCCTTCCTTCCTTCCCTTCCTTCCTTCCTTCCTTCCTTCCTTCCTTCCTTCCTTTATTCCTCACACACAAAAGCAAATGGTTATGCCTCAATAATATAAATGGCTGTGTTCCCTTAGCATGCCAAGAAAGCTAGTTTCTGACTTTGGAGAGATCAAAGGAAATAAGAAAATACACAACTGTTAGAGGAGAGAGAGAACAGAGAGAGAGAGAGAGAGAGAGAGAGAGAGAGAGAGAGAGTCCAGGAACAAACAAAGCTAAGCTCTTAGGAGCATATGTGGATACCTGCAATACACCACACATACATAGAAATATTCTGGGTTGCAGTTCCACAATTAATATGTAAAAGAACATTATGCTGCTAAATCTTCCCAGGTAGACTGGAATCTTCCCAGAACACTGGGGCCTTCTCGTAATCTGTGGTGTGCAGATTCTCCTTTCTGCCTTATGCACAGTAGCCTGCAGCCACCCCAACACCCTCTAACATAGAAATGTCCCAGCTCCACAACTGAAACCGCATGAAACTGCCAAGCCACCAAATTGTTCCAGATCTAGCGCTCTTGGACCACATGGCTGTGTGCAACACCTCCAGTAGCACTGTCAGTCCAGTAGAATCACAGCAAATCTATTGGGAAAGTTGCAAAAAGGACAACCAAGCTCAGTGAGCCTAAACAATAACACAGAAGGCTCAACTAGCAACTAACCGGCACAGCTGGTCCTTAACTTTAGTAACATCATTGTGAGATATAACAATTATCACCAATTAATTTTTATTGATCTATCACTATCACTATCACTATCTTCCCGTTAATCATCTATTTGCTAGAGCGGGCACCAGTAATATCTCCATATGTCCTGTCTCATGCTAGTAGAACCCAAAGGCATCCGCTTGGTCCAGGAACATAGAGAGCCTCAAACCATTATATTAGGTCATAGGAATGACCTAATATAATGTTACTGGTATTTGGCATATCAAATACTGACACAAGCAGCTTGCCAGGCTTGCCATGAGGGGGCATACTGTTGTAGTTACTTCTAAATAAAGCATTTATTGATCTAAGTTCTAATAATTCCATTTGCCTTTGTATTGTAACAAACAATATAAAATATATTTGTGCCTATGAAGGGGCAGGCCGGGGTAATAGGGTAGGAAACTGGGGACATTGGTGGAGTGAAAGTCACATTAGTGGTGGGACTGGTGTTGGAACATTTAATGCCTGAAACAACTCTATTATGAACAACTTGGAAAGTCATGGTATTATAATAATAGAAAAGAAAGAATCTGGGCTGGAGAAATAGTACAGTAGGTAGGGCTTGCCTTGCATGTATACAACCTGCACCCCAAATAGTCCCCAAGTAGAGACAAAAATAAGCCCTGAGAACAACCAAGTGTGGCACACAAAAAAACACATCAAAAAAGAAAGAATTAAAATCATCAATTCAATTATCATTAATACTGCACATAAGAGTTGTGAGGGAGGGGCTGAGGAGGTAGTACGGAGTACAGTGCTTGCCTTGTCTTGCACCTAACTGACCCAGGTTCGATTCTCCTGCACCCCATATGGCCCTAAGAGTCTGCTGGGAGTGATCCCTTAGCACAGAACCAGGAGAAAGCCTGAGCACAGCCAGTTGTGGCCCCAAAACAAAACACAAATCACCAAAACCATAATTTACTTATTAATATATGTACACTACTAAGGCCCTGCAGTGCCAGAAGTTTACATTGACTACCCTTCAGGGGCACGATATTCCCAGGACCAAGTGTTGCTAGAGATTGATGGGATCACCTGCATACAAGGCATGCCTTAAATACTGTATATACTTCTGGGTACTCTCAGTTCTGGGATTTAGTGCAGTCTTGTGAGACCTAACCTAAGGCCCTCGCTAAGTGATGCCAAACTCCTGATGCTCAACTATTGTGTGATAGTAAATGTGTGTTTGAAAAATCAACTATTGTGTAATAGTAAATGTGTGTTTGAAAAAAAAAACAAACAAGCAAACAGAAAAAAAAAAACCCTTGCCCATGGAGAATGTAAAACACTTGGTTGTATAATTACGCTTTTCTTAACATAGAGCTTCATTGTGAGTGCGGTTACTTTTCACCTAAGGAAATAAATAGGAGGGGGTTTGAGGAGCCACCGCTGAGTTGCTTTTCTGGCCTTTTGCTTATATGTCACATTATTGCATTCTTTAAAATCATGAACGAAAGAGTTGACTGCAACAAATGAGTGCTAAGCAAGTTCAATTTCTCTGGGAAGAACCGAAGCCTTTAAGAGCTGTCCTCCTGGGAGAACCTGACCCACGGCACAGACACAATAGCATCAAGTAGCAAGAGCAAGGATCTAGGTTGCTCTTTTCTGGGCTTCTGACCTTTGTTTCTGGGCCCAAATAGTTACAGGGGCTACCTCAGGTGACCCGTGAATGGATGTGACCTAGACAGGTCTGTCAGCCTGAGAGCAACCTGTTGTATCGAGTCTGCCATAAGGGGAAGAGGAGATAAAAGACCGCTCTTTTTGTCTTCTGTGGTTTGGGCAGTACCTACACTGTACCATTTCCAGCTCAGATCTGGTGGTAACAAAGTTAATGCAAGCTGGTCACTCTTACTACAGTGGTGATGGAGGGGTTTCCAAAGGCAACTCCATGGAGGCACAGGTCTTTCCCCATCAAGTCCGATAGAGAACAACTCTTTTTTTTTTTTTTATCTGTCATCACCAGATTTTATTTTATTTTTATTTTAATTTTTTTATTTAATTTTTTTTCATTTTTAAAATTACAAAGATATACAATTAAAAAGTTCATATTTGGGTTTTGGTCAAACAGTGTTGCAGCACCCATCCCGCCACCAGTGCCCATCTCCCACCACCAACGCCCCCGGTTCCCTCCCCTCCCCCAGCCCTGCTCCATGGCAGGTTCTTGATTTCTTTCCATCTCTCTCTCTTTCTCTTTTCCTTCCCCTCGAGACTATGAATTACAGAACATACATTAAAGGGTTGTCATGTGTATCCCTTTGCCTCTATTTAATGCTCAGTTCTAGGTTGGCATTAGTACCCTCAACAATTGTCAGCACACTGTTCCATTTCTGTCTTACCTAGCCTCTGAATCCCACACATTTGTGATAATTTCCACCTTTGACAGGACCTCCTGATATATGTTTCACTTGATCTTGGATATTGGTATCATAATATGTACCTATATATTTATGTTATGCAGATAAATGCAGTCATTCTGTATCTGTCTCTCTCCTTCTGGCTAATTTCACTCAACATAATCTTCTCCATGTCCATCCATTTGTAGGCAAATTTTATGACTTCATTTTTTCCTAACAGCTGCATAGTATTCCATTGTGTAGATGTACCAAAGCTTTTTATCCAGTCATCGATTTTCGGGCACTCTGGTTGCTTCCAGATTCTGGCTATTGTGAATAATGCTGCTATGAACATAAAAGTAGGGATGGTGTTTCCGCTGTGTATTTTTGGCTTCCCAGAGTAGATTCCCAGGAGTGGTATGGCTGGGTCAAATGGGAGTTCAATTTCTAGTCTTTGGAGGAAAGTCCATATTGTTTTCCAGAAAGGCTGTACCAGCCGGCATTCCCCCCCAACAATGGATGAGTGTCCCCTTTTCCCCACACCCACGCCAGCACTTGTTGTTCTTGTTCTTTTGAATGTGTGCCAGTCTCTGTGGTGTAAAGTGGTATCTCATTGTTGTTTTGATTTGCATCTCTCTGATGATTAGTGATGATGAGCATTTTTTTCATATGTTTTTTGGCCATTCGAATTTCTTCCTTGCTGAAGTTTCTGTTCATTTCTTCTCCCCATTTTTTGATGGGGTTGTTTGTTTTCTTCTTGTAAAGTTCTACCAGTGCCTGATATATCCTGGATATTAACCCCTTATCAGATGTGTATTGGGTGAATATTCTTTCCCATTCTGTGGACTGCTTTTTGTATCTTAGTCACTGTTTCTTTTGAGGTGCAGAAGCTTTTAGTTTCATGTAGTCCCATATGTTTATCTTTTCTTCTAGTTGCTTTGTTAGTGATGTTTCATCTTTGAAGATGCCTTTAGCTTCAATGTCATGGAGGGTTTTTCCTATATTTTCTTTAATGTACTTTATGGATTCAAGTCTGATATTGAGATCTTTAATCCATTTTGATCTGATTTTTGTGTATGATGTTAGACACAGGTCCAAATTCATTCTTTTACATGTCGCTGCCCAGTTTTCCCAACACCACTTATTGAAGAGGCTTTCCCTTACTCCATTTTAAACTCGTTGCACCTTTATCAAAGATTAAATGATCATGCGTTTGAGGTTGGGATAGAGAACAACTCTTACAGGTCTATTCTTAGTGCTGCTCCAAGCTAGTCATAACAATTCACCTATCAAACAAAATCTTTTTAAAAAAACAAGATGAAAATAGCTTATTGTAACTCAGGTCTTGTCTGAAGCTATAAATGTACTAACATTGAGAATATTCCCCAGACCACTGATACTTTAGTGCTTCAATTTAAGAGGCAATTTCAAATAGCAAACTCCTATTCATCACTCAAGATTTAGTTGTTTCGGTCCTTGTGATGCTGACCTTGACTAGGTTCTCTGGCACAATTACAAAATGCCAGAATTATTTGTATGCCTTGTTATCTCTGCTAGATGTGATACACTTGAGGTCAAGAACCACGGTTAGTTACTTCCCTTGTTTGTCGTCCATTAAAGGCTGGTCTGTGACCCAAGAAATACTACATATTCAGTACATGTTAGGCAAGTGAATAGACGTATTATCACTTCTATCTTCTGTCTTCCCGTTGTTCATTGATTTGCTCGAATGGGCACCAGTAACAACTCCATACATCCTGTCACATGCTAGTGTAGCCCAAAAGGCATCTGCTTGCTCCAGGAACACAAAGAGCCTCAAACCATTTGTTCAGGTCATGGGAATGAGGTCTATAATTATTACTGGTTTTTGGTATATCAAATACAACTCGGGAAGAGGTATTATATACTTGCCAAATGCTGTTGGTTCAGTATTCATATCTAAAAGTACTTCTCGTTTGAAAGTATTAATAATTAGTTTAATTAAAAATACGTGCTTACTTACTTTGCCTGTGTAAAGTCCTGGGTTCAATCCTAGTATTACTGAAAAAGAAAAAAAGGGGTGTCAGGGAACGCGCCGGGGTCCCCCGACAGTGTCAGGACAGAGGTTGTCTTCTACCTCTGAGGGCGCCGTGAGAACAGATGAAAACTCACGAATCCGGTGCAGTTCCAAAAATGGCTTTTAATAGTACAAAGGCTCTTCCACAGCAATCCAATATAATGAACAAACTCTAGCTCTGGTCCGAACTTAGACCATACAAAAGAGCCTAAGTCTCCCACCAAAGAGAGAGAGGATCTCACCCGAGCTGAGTCCTACCCAGAAGAAGGAGCAAAAGGCCAAAGAACAAAAGGCCAAAAGCCGCTAGGAGCCAAAAGCTGAAGGCTGAGGAACCAAAAGGCAAAAGGTGAAGGGGCCTCAAGTCAGCCCCTTATATACACCACAAAGTAATCCAATCAGAGAGGTTGTGATGCCAACAAAGAACCCTAAACAGAGTGTAGTGCCACACCTTATTGCAGGTATAAACAAGGGTTATGCCAAGGACTAAGGAGATTATCTCTTATGTAACCCTCACTCCACGGGTGCTGCCATTTTCCACATTTGGACTTCCCTCTCGTCAGAACTCCACCCAGCAGACCAGCCCATCACAGCCGGCTCGCGCGGCCAACTGGCTGCGCTGTTCATCAATAAATGCTTTATTTGGAGGTGTTTAAAAGAGTTTGCCTCCCGGCCGGCAAGCCTGGCAAGCTTCTCGTGTTGTATTTGATATGCCAAATTCCAGTAATAACTACATTAGGTCATTCCCATGACCTAATATAATGGTTTGAGGCTCTTTATGTTCCTGTAAGCCCGATGCCCCTGGCTCTACTGGCATGAGACAGGACATATGGAGATATTACTGGTGCCCGCTCTAGCAAATAGATGATCAACGGGAAGATCGTGACCGTGGATCGTGATCAAAACACTGGAGAGAGAGAGGGCTCATATAAAGTAATACATCTTAACTTCATGAGCTTCATGTAATCTAGATGGTACCCACAAGGTCCTTATTATTATCTGCACCAGGGTGATTCTGAGTATCTTGTTCTCGTGTGCTGAAAGGGTCACTCTCGCCTGCTTAGAGCAAACTAGTATGATCCTTCCTATAATCTTCCTATAGTCTCAACGTAGCCAGGGTGGTAGTCTCCTGGTAAATTCTAACTGTCCCACGTTGGGTGCAGTGGGTATAAAAGAGGAGCTGTGCCCAATCTAGAAAACATAGAAGTCTTAGTAGATGTATAAGTCAGAAGTTATTCAATCAAGGTGACTTCTGTAACTGCCACACCTCTAGCAGTGTTTACATAGAAGAGAGGTCTCATTAGAATGAACCTTGACTTAAATAAGATTAAGCTGGGTGTGGACAAAACAACAAAGCTCCCAGATTAGCTAAATCTGTCCTCCAACAAAGGGGGAAAATGTTTGTTGTCAAAAAAAACAGGGTTGGAAAGATCTTGGATTTAATCTTGGGTTTGATTCCTAGCAGTGCATGGGCCCCTAAATACCAGTAGGAGTGACCCCTAAGGACAGCCCAAATTAACCTTGATCATCACCATATTGGTCCTCAAACCTATATATATACATATATATACTATAATACTATATGATATCTATATAATATACATACCAAAATCTATATATTATATATACTATATGATATATATGCTATATCTATTTGTTCTCAAACTTATATATGTAATAAATTACATAATATATACTACTATATTAATTTATATTTATATATATATAGCCAAACATATTTGAAATTTCTGTTTATATATAGCCAACTATCAAATCATAAGTTAGGATGATTGTTAGTTATGAGTAACATAGCTTAATAAAAATAAATTTATAAATTTATTTTAAAATAAATAAATTTATAACAAAGAAATATAAAATAACAAGACAACTTAAAGACTAGTCAGCTTATTAACATTAAATAGGTCTGGGTGTCAGGTGGGCCCAGAGTCAAGTGAGTTAGGAGACTCGAGTGAGTTTAGTGGTGTCCTCATGGATCCAAGGACTTTTTACTTGATCCTCTTCATGTGCCAGCAATGGCTTCCTCCTGAACTCCAGAGGGTTGACATCATACAAAGAGAAAAATTCATTCTCTTTCCCACTCCTTTTTCCCCCTGAATGATGCTCAAGGCTTCTGACTCCATGCTCAGGGTCACATCTGAGGATCCAGGACTCTACATGGTGCTCAATATCAAACTCTAGTTCCTGCAAGCAAGGCAAGAGCCCTACTCACTGTCCAATTAGTCCACTCAAGCCCTTCCACTGTAATTTTATCAAGAAACCACTTTCCAGAGGCTCTTGCTTACTCCTAGAGATTTCTCCTTGAGTTCCATTGATAAGGACTGAATCACAGTCTGCCACTGATAAGGAATTGAGACTATCTCATTGACTAAAGTCAATCCTGAAGCAATGCCTATGGTTAGGGTCAGGGATTTCCTTTCCTGAACATTTGCAAGAGAAAACATCTATTCAAAATGTGTTGCAACAGAGGTTAAGTAAGATAGAAAGAGACCAGTCTGCTAACAATAGTTGGAAATGGTATCTCTAGACTAGAGCTGAGTATTGAAAGTAAGTAAAGGTATATATGTGATAACCTTTCAGGGTATGCACTACAAACCACAATATGCAAAAGAACAGAGACAGAGAGAAACAGAGAGAGAGAGAGAGAGAGAGAGAGAGAGAGAGAGAGAGAAGAAAATTGTGTGTCTTAGAGGCAGGCAGGGGCGGGAGGGAATCTGGGGACATTTGTGGTGGGAAATGTGCACTGATGGAGGGATGGGTGCTACAACACTGTTTGACGGAAACCCAATCATAAATGGCTTTGTAATTTCTATCTCACAGTGATATAATAAAATTTTTTGAAAAAAAGAAATCTGTTTGCAAGAGTCTAGAAAATGGGGAGAAGGCTGTTGGTTAAGGGATCAATAGTCACACAAAGTATACAAATAAAATATGGCACATCAGGAATATAAAAATCTATGGAACCATTGCAATCACGGAACTAGAGGGACAATGAAAATTACGAATTTCAAGATTAAATTCCTTCTGAAGGAAATGAGACCTTCTATGTATAGTTGAATCTTTCATTGTTCATGATCTTTCATTGTTCATTTATCTGTATTGATAAATGTCAGATTTGGGCTAGAAAGTTGGTGCAAAGGTTTAGGCATTTACTTATATGAAACTGAGCCTGGTTTGGTCTCCAACTTTACACATGGTTCCATGAACGCGAGTGCCAAGAGTAGCCCCCCCCCCCCAACACACTGGATATGACCAAACCTTCCCTGTCAGATATCGGTTTAGCTATACCCCAGATCTGGTAGAAGAATGAAGCACATGCACTTAGGAGTTGATATGTGTGTGTGTGTGTGTGTGTGTGTGTGTGTGTGTGTGTGTGTGGTTGTGAATGTAAATGACAGGGAGGGTTTACTAGCGACCATCGTGTTTGACAGTCTATATTTCTTTTAATGTTTTTTTTTTAATTTTTTAATTTTTAAAATTACAAAGATATACAATTAAAAGTTCATATTTGGGTTTTGGTCAAACAGTGTTGCAGCACCCATCCCGCCACCAGTGCCCATCTCCCACCACCAACGTCCCGGTTCCCTCTCCCCTTCCCAGCCCTGCTCCATGGCAGGTTCTTGATTTCTTTCCATTTCTCTCTCTTTCTCTTTTCCTTCCCCTCGAGACTATGAATTACAGAACATACATTAAAGGGTTGTCATGTGTATCTTTTTGTAATGTTTAAGTTAATGAAGACTAACTTCTCTGGAAGTTAGTCTTCCTTTTGCTAAGACTGAAGAACCAAACACTAAAGAGAACCTGTTAGATGGTCAAATCACATTGTAAACACAAAAGTCAATACTTGAATGTATGGACTCATTCCCAGGAACAAACCAATTTGAAATAGTGGATGGATCTCTATGAACATTTTGCACATGAGTTTAGAAATTAAATTCTCTTCTTTTAAAAAAAACTCTTTTTTCTTAGGTAGAAAATCTCCTTAATAGAAATTCAAAAAATTTCACCGCATTTTTCTATTTGCAGGAGAGAGACATCATCCTCAGTACAGGATGTTGATGAAACTAACTAGCATGTAAGAAATCTATTGGCAGAAATCTTCCCGGAGCCACCTTGACACCAAGAATCAGTCAAACCTTCCTGGAACCCAAGAACTTCCTGTGTCCCAAATACCTCCTCCAGGGAAAAACTCAGAGCATAAAATTTTTTTGAGGTCAACCATCCATTTTGCCACTGGCTAAATGTACCTACTTAGGTAATTCCTCATGCTCTGAACTTAATGGGACAACTCTGAGAAATGAGTATATTTGTTTGACAGCACTTCAATAAAGGAATTTTGAATGTGATTTGAGTGACTCTGAGTCATTAGAAAAGATGTAGAGTGAGTCTCATGGCTATGTATAGCAATTCCCCTGGGAAGACTCTTTGGTTACTATAAAAATAGATGATTAAGTTCATTGGAGGTTCAGAACATGGCATCTATCTTTGATCCACTTATCCAGTGTACATTGGAAAATGTGACATGGCATTATTAATGAAATAGGTCCTCTTCTCCACAAAAAATTATAGACTTGACTCATAGATGGAAACTAAGGGGTGGGGCATGCTTAAAGCAACAAGGGGTTTTAAAAGGAATGGTCTCTATTCTTTCCTGTGTAAATAACCCGACAGCATTCCTATGATTAAAATTATTTTTCTAAGCATTTCATAGTAAAATTGGCATTCTAGGGTGTGCCTTTTAAAATAAATTCCCAGGGGCTGGTGAGATAGCAGACAGGGCCTTTAGCTTGCACACTGCAAAGTTAGGTTCAATTCCTGACACTGTACATGGTTCCCCAGACCCCTTCAGTTCAGAGCCTGATCATAGCTAGGTGCGGCATTCAAACCAAAATAAACAAACAAATAAATAAATAACCTGGACTTTTATTTTATTTATTTATTTTGCTTTATGGGTCTCACCTGGCAATGCTCAGGGGGTTACTCCTGGCTCTTTGCTCAGGAATTACCTCCTGGTGGTGCTCGGGAACCATACGGGATGCCAAGGATCGAACCCGGGTCAACTGTGCACAAGGCAAACGCCCTACGCACTGTGCTATCTCTCCAGCCCCAGGACTTTATTATTTTTTAGTTTAATTTTTTATTTAATATTTCCTCATCCAATGCAAATTCCAACATCAGTGTGTTCCCACCACCAAAGACACTCATTTCCAACCAACCACCCCCAGTCCCATGCTGGCTCCCCTCAGCTGGCACCAATTATATTGACAATAGCATCCCATATATGGCAATGGTATTGATTAAGTCATGTTCCCCCTCCCCGTTTGTTATGGGCTAATCTGGTCTATTTCTGTTCTAACATTTATCATCTGAATTTCTGGAACGTGATAACCTGGACTTTAAAACCTCATCTCTTTCTGCCCATCAATTCCCTCACTCACAAATATACACATTTATCTTTTCTTCAGTCTATTACACTGGAAAAGTGTGGAGCAGTCTTTTTTTTTTTTTGACCTGTGACTTACCTTCTTTCTAGCTTTTAAAGAGTAGGTTCCATAGTTGCCAGATCTCTGAAGTTTTTCTTTTTAATTTATTTGGTTTGGGGATCCACATCTGGCAGTATTTGGGGCTTACTCCTAGCTCTGCAATCAGGGCCTACACCTGGCAGGACTTGGGGGGACTATATAAAGTACCTGAGATTGAATCCTGAGTCAACCTCCTCCCCGCTGTGCTATAGCTCTGGCCCCCCAACCTCAAGCAAACCAAATGTTCTACCCACTGTACTATCATAGTGCAGTTATAATTTTTTTAACAAACAAGAAATTTGAAAATGTATTTCTCTGGTAATATGGGGTCACACTCATCATTTCTAAGCTGTGTGTAGACTATCCCAGGAGAAGTTCAGTCTGGGAGTGAGAACAGAATCGGTGTTGGGAATGGGCCACCAGGACTATACCCTATCTGTTCAGGGTACCATGTGGTGTTGGGTATCAAACATGCCAGGCATATGTTCTACCAAAATGAGCCATATTTCTGGCCTCTTGTTTATTTTTAACATGACAAGTTTGTACATTTTTTCCTGATTTTTGAAATTTTTTAAACTTTATTTAAATACTATGATTTACAAAAGTTGTTCACAATACAGTTGTTTCATATATTCAATATTGCAACACCAATCCTGTTATCAATGAGCCCTGAGTGGCATCAAAGTTCCTAGTTTCCCACCCATCCCCCAATTCTGCTCTCTTAGCAGACACTAATTAATTTAATTTATGTTGTTTATTACAACATATATCTTGTAATGGTGTTGCTAAAGTATGACATTTTTTACTGAGCTGTTACATGCAAATTGGACAATCTGTTATTGCTTTTCACTTATTGAACTTAGTGGTCTTCTACAATTTTTTAAACGAAGTTGTTTGTGTTTATTTGTTATGGACATTTAGTATTCAACCCCAATCCCACCACTACTGCAACTTCCCACCACCATTATCTCCAATCTTCCTAACCATCCCCCAGCCTGCCCCGATAGCAGAGCCAATATTTTGTTTTATATCACTTGTTATAGGTAATTTGCTAAAAATGATCAAGAAATGCCTTCTTAGAAGAAAGTTAGTAAAGATGGTTCAATCTTACCATGGAGCCATTAAGCCCTTGCATAAGAAACAAGGTTGTTTCTTGTTTGTTACAGGATAGGCATCATGTCTATATATTTTGTTATTAGTTGCCTTCTACTTTACATTTCATTAAATGTGGTGTGCTGCTTGGTATACCAGTATTTTAATGTTTGAGATGTTGCTCCAGGAATCCCAAAATCCTTAACAGGGTATTAAAGTTTAAGTTAAATTTTTAACTAGGTATTATAGTTGAAGTTAGATTTTTAACTGGGTGGTGGCTTTGGGGCATGGGTATGACTGCCAGGCCTTCCAGAAGAATAGGGAGATGTGGGGAGGTAGCCCATCCCCAACTCTGTGAAAGCCTAGATATTTCAGTTATAAAACCTGCATACCTGAGTAAGCAGGTACTTCCATACCTACAACCCCATCTCCCTGTTCTTAGGGAAGACCTGTTAGTCAAGCCCATGAACTGGTTCAGGCATCAAGTAATCTCACACTGGTCATGACCCAGAGACTCATACATATATCTCAAAAGAGATTAACAAGTGAAAGAGATGCTCACACCAGGCTGAGTCTACTGGGACATGCTAGAGGAGGATGGGTGAGCCCTCTACATCCAAACAGAGCCCCAGCAGCCCAAAAACTTCCACACTCTACAATCATCACCATATATAAAGCCAGACTCTTCTGCTCAGACCAGCTCCACCCAGAAATTAATCCGTTGAAAAACAAGTTTGTACATTTAGTCTCGATAATAATTTTCAAATAATGAATTGAGAATTGATTTGCATGAATCTGAGAAAGAACTTAATTCCCATTCTGTACTCAGTCATGGACTAATTATTCTCAATTACTGGGATTGTTTATATACCGACCAATGGAATGATATATTTTACTTGAAAGAATATATGTGTGGCAGAGACTGTTGTGGCGGTGGCAGTGGTGGGGGGGGGGGGGGTTTTGATGTAACCATGTTTTGGACCACAGGGCTTATTCCTGACTTTCTCAGGGATCACTTCTATCAGTGATTGGTGAATAATAGACAGTGCCAAGAAGTCAACTAGGGTTAGCCTATTACAAGGTATTTTTAATATTTTTAAAGTAGCATTGGTTCTGAAATTTTTATTATGTATAATTTTTAAGATGTGGCTGACAATCAGTTCTAGTCTTTATAAATCCTGTGCATAATGAATAAAGTATAGCTATTGACCCAATCCATCTCTAGTGCCAGTTTAAGATCTCTATTCTGGGACAATAGAGAGAAAAAGTTTTCTTTTTCATGAAGATATGGAGACATTGTAAGATAGCACTCAAACTCCTTGTGGTCTATTCCTACATGGTACTCAATGACAGACTATTGAAGGGGTTAATAATTCTGGTGGAAGAACATTAGTACAGTGGATAGGGTGTTTGCCTTGCACACCCAAGCCCACCAGGAATGATCCTAAGCACAAAGCCAGGAGTAAGCCCTGAACACAGCCAGGCGTGGCCTCCAAACAAGCAAAAACTGAAAAAAAAGAAAGGTAGAAAAGTTAAATAGCCCATCACAATGGAGTAAGTAGTATCACTGCCCCAATGAGGATTTGCTGAATTTTATTTTAAATTTACAAGGAAAATGAGTAATTGAAAGATAAAGGTGAAAGCCAATGATGTTTTGATTATCTATTGGTCTGTGATAATATCCATAACTTAGTGTTATAAGATAGCCATATTATGTGGTAAGCAAAGAAACAAAGTGAGGAAACTATTAGTATCCAGTGATTATAAATCTTGTGCTAGGACTATAGGTGGTTACCAAGTAGTAGGGCAAGATAGAGGAGACTGTGAGGACAAGGTGAGGAGTGAAGGAAAAGGTGAACCAGAAGTGCCTTATGTAAGGACAGTGATGGAGGATCTTTGTAGCTCTGGTGGTGGTATAGATAAGTTAACTTTGTACACCAAAAGCATAAATGTTAACACTGTTGTGACCATGTTACTTCAACTATAACCACTTCACTTGTATCACTTGTCTTCCCATTGTTCATCTACTTGCTTGAGCGGGTGCCAGTAACATCTCCATTCATCCCTGTCATGTATTAGTGTAGCCCAAAGGCATCTGCTCACTTCAGGGACACAACGAGCCTCAAACCATTCATTCAGATCATGGAAATGAGGTTTATTATTGTTACTGTTTTGGGCATATTGAATATGACACTGGTAGCTTGCCAGGCTCTCTCAGTAGTAGGTAGGCTCTCAGTTCTTGCATTTACTGATGTACCATGCAGCTGTAAAGCAGCCAAGGTGGAGAGCCGGTAGCAGTTCTGCCCCTTGTATCTGTGTCTCTGGTTCATGGTTGATAGCCAACAGCCTGGGAGCAGTTCATGAGCAGGTCCACCAGGCCTCCTGGTCAGGATAGAGGTGGGGAGAAGTGACCTCAGCTCCATCTCCATGGAAGCTTGGTGACTTTAGCTGCAGAGACCAGCATACCTGGACTTGAAATAGACTTCTCTCTAGGGTGGGGGTCTTAATAGCTGGGCTTGAGATTGGCTTCTCTCTTGGGTGGAGCTCTGACGAGCTGTGGAGTCCAGACATTGAAAATGGCTGCCATCATGGTGCTGGGGTTCCTCTGGCTTCTGCTGAGGCTCTGTTGGGGTGGCAGCCAGGGCTTGGATGTCTTATGAACAACTATAATAAAATTTTTAATTAAAAATTTTAGTTAAGACATTTAAAAATAATTCAGAGATTCAGAGATGTCATTCAGAGATGACATCTCTGAATGCAGCAGTTATGTGTACCTAGGTCAAGAACTCAACATGATGAACTACCTAAAACCTGAGCTGTGCAGGAGGAAGAGAGCAGCATGGAATGCCTTCAAAGGCATCGAAGAAATAGCTAGAAGGACAAAGAACCTCGGGCTCCGGGCACATCTCTTCGACTCCACCGTTCTTCCTGCATTAACATACTTCTCAGAGACCTGAGTCCTACAAAAGCAGGATGAGAATGCTATTGGGTCTCCCAGAGAGGAATTGAAAGAGCTATGCTTGGAATATCACGCCTCACTCAAATGAGAGAAGGAATCCGAGCTCCGACCTCTGTCACTATTCCAGAGTCAGGGACGCTGTCTCATTTGCCAATGCATCAAAAATCAGATGGGCTGGACATGTAACACGATTTGGAGACAACCGCTGGACTAGAGCCGTTACCTACTGGATCCCATGGGATGTCAAAAGATCATGTGGCGCCCACCTACAAGATGGTCAGACTTCTACGTTAAGACCCTGAAGGAGTGGTTTGAGGCTCTTCATATTCCTGAATAACCAGATGTCATTGGGCTACATTGGCACGTGATAGAGTCCATTGGAAATGTTACTGGCGCCCACTCCAGCAAACGGGATTCAAGTGATCAGGTGATCTAGTGATTTAAAAATAATAATCATATATATTCATTTGCTCGGTTTTATAGGTCAGGAATTCTGTGAAGTGCTCAACTATTGGTCCATCTCTGATTTATAAAACATCAGTTTATGAGACCACTGGGGTCAGTGAATCCAGTGCCAAGATGGTTTCATCATACATGTAATCCAAAGGCTCTTTGACATTTCTCTTTCCTTAAACATATCTCGCCTTCCAGGGCCTAGTCTGTGGAGTGGGCTTTTCACAACCTACTCATTTCAAGGCTGTTGTGCTCCTTACATGAATGCTCATTTCTAAGATTGAAGAAGTAGCAATCCTTAGTCAGTGATATACTTGGAACTCATTTGATTGCTTCCTGGATATTCAGTGGCCAAAGAGCCAGCTCAAATCTAAGAGAGTAGAAAAATAAAGTCTCAATGAAGAACAGCAAAGTTGCATTGCAAACAAGTATTTGTGGTGGAAGATATACTAGTAGCCTAATGGAAAATTCAATATTAACACCAGGGAGTATGGCTATTTCTGTAATAAAGGCAAAAGATGATGGTGACTTAGATTAGAATGTTTTTGCTGGATACCAGAAATATATGAAGAAAATCTGTAAGAACTGTAAAATGTCAACAAATGCATTTTAGTACTTGCTTTATTGAATTGCACTTTATAAAATTACATGGGTGAGTGTTACCTACCACCAATCAAGTCACAAATAATTCTTTCCTATTCACAGGACACATACATCATTGCTGTGCTTTACAATGTGCTTTGTTCTGCATCATGAGTTATTGAGGGCAGGGAGTTAAAGAGATCCAGCTTTGAGTGAAAATATGAATGAATAGAGTATATATGATTAATTTTATGGATTACTGCACCTTATAGCCTGCCCAGTCAGGGAGTTACAGAGGGCCTGGTAACTTTATATTCTCAAAGGCTTGAAGTAGATGAGTTCATTTCCCACAGAAAGACTATAGCAGTTTCACTTCATACCTTCAGTTGCTGGAGGACACAAAGTCAATATACCAAAAAAGTACATGCAAAAAAAAAAAAAAAAAAGGACTTCTTGTATATGTCCCAAAAAATACTGGAAGCTATTGCTCCATTATAATACAGACAAGAGCAATTAAAAAAACTTGCCCAGAGACACCCAGTGAATTAATGACAGAGCGAGTGCTAAAAGACATATTTCCCGATTCCAGTCTGGGATTCTTTCCACTGTGTCACCTGCCATTATGCCCAGAATACAGCTTTGTTCTGCCCCGTGATCCTCCTGGACCCTTGCTATATTGCTCAATTAACTTTCAAATAGTGCCAGAAGAAGAAGACATTGTGAACAAATGAGGTAGGTCTCTCCTGGAAAATGGCTCTAAAAAATGCTTTACTAGTTTTAATTCAGTCACATTCTTTGTTTTGTGGACAGTACAATCATTTATGTGAAAATCGTCATGGGTTGACCATTAACTGTGCTGCTAAATGTCCCATAAGAACATTTCTTAAAATTTACTAAATTCTTAGTTCTGAGGTTACCCTATAACTCTAGGTTCTTATTTCTCTTTCAAAAGCAAACATTACAAGGGTCTTTTGGATTGAAAAGTGAGAACAACAAAAGACCTTTCTTTACGTGTTGGAGGTACTTTATTACATATTACAAAGTTTGTTCACATGTGACTTTTATTTATATATACAGGTGAACTAACTTACTTTTTCTTCTCAGTATTTGAATTTGGCAGAGTTCCATTCTGAACCTAGATAAAATTTTCATGTTCTAAGTCACAAGAAGCCTTAACTGCTTTTAAATCACTTACATTTATTTTTTTCTTTAGACAAATAAATGCACAATTTGCTTTAACCATCTTTGTTACTGAGCACTTTTATTCAATTCGAATCACCATCTGTGATTATGCATATTGTATTTTCTGTGGCGAGATTCGTATGAGCCCAAATATCCAGTGTTTTCCTATGCTAAATTTTGTTTCAGATTTGAGCTTACTTGGACAAGTAATACCTTCCCACTGACCAGCGTACACACAAGGAAAGAATCTATACAATATTGCTTGATCTCTATGTAAGAGCAGCTTATTAGGCTCTGGTGTTGAGGACATTATTTTAGGGTTTGGAATGGGGAACATCTTGCTTATGAATTTGTCTGCTCAATGAAATTATACGGTAAAATCCTCATGCCTTTATTCCGTTTTATGTATTTTATTTGACAAGTTTAACTGTATCCAGTACTGAGCCAAGTAGTGTTTAAATTGTCAAACACCTAAAATTTGAGGTAAAGAAAAACTGACCACTCAGTAAGCACAAGTTGTAATATTCTAGGTAGGACGTTGTCATAATCAGAAGAGCAAAGGCCATAGGTTTTACAATGATTTTACTTCATTTTGCTATATTTAAGTTTCAAATTTATATGAACCTTTATAAATTTCAGAAAGGCTATGAAATAGGTGTTTTTCTATAGCTCATTGTTAAGCATCAATATTAAGCTGTTTTAAAAAATCATTACAGAATCTCAGGAACAGTCCCTTTTCCCCTTTCAAAGCACAGTTTCTTATTACCTAAAAATTCAAGTGCTTTCTTAACTAATTGCAGACTGAAATAGTTCACTATGGATTTGAATAAGAGCCAAAAGGGTCGATGAAAGGGAAACTTCTCCCTATAAAAATTTTATTGTCAACACTTTCTAAAGATGTCAATTCTCCTACAACAGGCTACCAACATATTCAACAACATTAGCTCGGCTTTCTCAACCTCTCCTGGGACCTGAACCTATGATTTGGGCCTTTTCTTTTGAAATGCTTTGTGACTAGCCTTTGATCTCCTAGATAGTCAACTCTATCTAACTGCTGCCTTCTCCATCAATATGATGTATATTATAGAAAGGAAAGGGGGGGTGGGGTAGCCTGGTCCTCACACTGTTGGAAAAGTACTTGAAATTCCTTGCATTCCTTTGCATTTAACAGCATGTTTACCTAATTACTGGCTTATTAGGATTAACACAAATCATTGCTCCAAGCTTATTCAGTGAGAACACTGATTCCTATAGACACCAAGGTCCCCTTCCCCCACCCTCCACCCCCACCATCACAACCAGAGATGAGTTTTTAAGTTCTTCTGAGTTTTAGGAGCAATACTTGGAAAATATGAAGGTATACAAGCAAGCAACTTTTGGTAACATATTATCCACCCATATTCAGTCTCCAGCATTTAGAACTGGACAGCCTACGTTATAAACGGTTTTCATTGAAGATACTCTAGCCTCTACTGAAGTGGTGACAAGCACGACAACCTGGTGATTAAAATGATAAATGAGACTACTAAATACTCCTAATAGTGATTGGTGATAGAGATCCTTAGGCTTTGAATTCTTACGAAAACTAAGATTTAAGCAAATTGAACTTCAGATAGCTTCCTGTGCTGCCTATAATACTTGGCACTCAGAATACGCTTTGTGCCAATTTCTCGCTTTTTTGGGGGTAGAGACCATGCCCAACAGTTCTCAGGGGCACTAATGGTGGTGCTCAGGGGACAATATGCCAAGCCAGGGATCAAACCAGCAAGCTCCATGCCTTCAGTACTATCCCTTCAGCCCTGCAGACTTCTTTAAATGCAAAGAAATTCTCCATTAAAGATATAAAAGCAATCATTGTCTTTATGGGTGAGTTTTCTGTTCAATTCAAGTACTAGCAGTTTCTGGCACAAAGTAGGCATTTCAGGGACCAGAGCAATAGTATAACAGGTAGGACATTTGTCTTGCATGTGTTCAATCCCAGCACCCATACAGTCCCCTAATTTCACTAGGACTGATCCTTTATCACTGCTAGGTATGGTCCCCAAACAAAACAAAACACATGTCCCCTTTGAATGGTTGAAGGCATAAGTTAGGTTGTTCCCAGTAACTCTGAACAGTGTCTAAAATAGTGAATGTCATAACACTCCAATATTAGGTAAATATTTCTTTATTAAATGATTAATTCCATAAATAATTTTTTCACTGAATATAAAATTAAAATCATTTACAAATTATTCCAGTATTACATTTCCCCTCCCATCCCAAAAGCTACATTTTGATAAATAAAAACATTCAGTCTAAAAACACCTGATTTCTGTTTGCAGTTGAGAGTGCAGGTAGCTGCCTCTCCCAGACACTCACAGAGTGTCACCTTCAGGTCAGGATGGAACATTTGCCTCCTGTTTACATCTGTCAGAGAATGAAAGGTTTTAATGTCTAATTAGTCTTATTATCTTTTACAACTGTAGAACTGAAAGGGGAGGAAACAAAGTCTGAGAGAGACAAATATGCTTACCAAATAATTTACAAACAGAGTATCATCGATATCATACGGCTCCAAAATGAAGCAGTAACAGATGCTCCAGTATTATGAAGCAAAGAATTCTCCAATCGCGGCTGCATTAGTGTCCCTCTGCAATCAGCATACCTGGCAGCTTCAAAATACCTTACTACTACTCAAGAATGAGCAACACATCCTTTCTACAATGAGTCCCATCACCCCCCACCGCCCCCACCCATGTCTCCGTGATTCTGGTGCACTTTTCTCCTGTTCCTGAGGCTGGAAACCCAGGTAGCCTTTAGTCCCTAAATTTGTGAATGTCATTGAACAGTCTGTAGAAGGGAAATGCTGCCTCGTTAGCATGTGGGCAATTGTAGTTGCATTTGCAGGACTGGATCATCATGACGTTCTTGGAAAACATCTCCCCCATCTTCACAGAGGAATCGCATCTTCACCGTCCTGGTCTGCTGGGGTGTGCAGCAACGGCCGTCCACGCAAGAGCCGCAGTACTTGGGCGGTATTTCTTCACACTCGAACATCCAGCATAAGTAAACTTGATGGGTTCAGGGATTTCTTGGTCTTGCTACATTTCTTGCCCTTCTGTAAAAAGAAAAGAAAATTAGAGCTGTGCTACTCTTGGAAGAGAGGAACACAACTAAAGCAGCCACCCAGGGTCAATCTAGACCAGAGATTCTCAAACTTATCTGGTCTTCTATCCTCTTTTCAGAGAAAAAAATATCGCCCTAAAATATACCTTTTCTTAGGTGAACAAGCAAAGCACCACTCCCTCCCTCCTCAATGGCATCTCATCCCGGTTACTATCCCTGCCCCCTCGGATAGCTTCAGGGGGGCCCCTGCCTCCCCCTGCAGTATAGTACACTCAGGGATGCACAGATCTAAGAAC
This sequence comes from Cryptotis parvus, assembly GCA_021461705.1. NCBI lineage: Eukaryota > Metazoa > Chordata > Mammalia > Eulipotyphla > Soricidae > Cryptotis > Cryptotis parvus. Next base: position 65,978 of record JAJIBD010010536.1, read on the forward strand.
TCACTTTTTAGGTTGCTGTACATTGGCAATCCACAAGGCCGCCACTTCACAAATCCGAGTTTCTTTCACCAGCCGGCATTCCGGGGTTGTCATTGGTAACACGTGTGGAAATACCAGTTCCACAGGTCTTTGAGCACTGGGACCATGAAGTTGTCTGAGTGATACATTTCTGGCCGTGCAAAGAGGGATTGTATATAATTCGAGGCTCCATTCCAAAAACTAGAGAGACAAACAAGAGGGAATCATTGTCCACGAGTTCCCCAAAGGTATCCTGACATAAACAAGATCTCACGACTCCCCTTCTATAGAGCTTCCAAGTAGAAATGTATTTCAGAACAAAACCAAAACAGTTCCCCACTCACCAGGAAGCCGCTTCAGGGAGTCGCCTTTTCCAACTGCAATCAATTCATTCTTTCTTGTTAACTCCACTTCTGAGGCATCAAATGCCAGTCCCTTGCCCAGGAAGTCGTCCCTGTCATCCACAGGGTCCTTGGCACCATCCTCATCACAGATCCACTCTTCACAGCACTGCCCAGACACTTTGACCAGCCGTGGGTTGGGACAGCCCAAGTTTGGGGAGAGAGAGTTCTTGGGGGCAGAGCGGAATGCAGCCCACGGCGCCATCAATACATGTGCACTGATGTTTACAGTTGGGCTGGAAACTTTCTCCGTTCTGGTAGATTCTTGCGTTATATTCACAGGGTCTGCCTTCTGACTGAGCTGCCAAGAGCACCAAAGGAGAAAGGGGGATGAGAATCAAGTTAAAGCCCCGAACCCTTGGCCCGAAACACCTACATAATTTTCGGCTGTTAAATTCAATTTATGGTAAAGGTCCCTACAAATCCCGGGAGACTCCAGACCAGAACAATAAGTTAGTCAGGAATCACTTTTCCGTATGCGCTTTTCGTTGGGCCCAGACACACTGAATTGCATTCCAGACTGCTGAAATCATGTGCCTTTCTGCCAAGCTACCAACAACAAAGCATCACCATACATGGTCTCAAAATTACTAAACTTCTGGACTACAGGGACTATTATTTTTTAAAGGGGCCAAACCACAAGCATCTTACCTCTGCAGATCCCCTTCACAGCGATGGAGCTGGCGCCGAAATTGCATTCCAGCCCCTTGGTGTGGTCGCAGGGCTGCGTTTTGCTGCAATCCTCGTTGAGCTGCTTGGCGCAGACCTCACAGCAACCGCAGCCGTCCCGGACCAGCCCGACTCCTGGGGCGCACTTAGGCGCCTCCAGGGGGCAGTGGCAGGCCGCGGGGCAGGTGGAGAGAGCCTGAAGCAGGGGGAAAGACACGCGTGAGACCAGGCGCTGGAGAGATGCCCAAGGTAGGGGTCGCGGTCGGGGGGGGGGGGGGCTCTGCGTACAAAAGGTGACTGGTTCCATGCGGCCCGACCACCCCGGACGGCTGGGTCCAGTAAGAACCCCCACCCCCACCACTCCCGGAGGCCCCCCCGGGCTCTTCTTCCACGGGGCGTAAAGAAAGAGCGATCCCGCAATGCGCTCCGAAAACTTTTTCTTTTAAAATTCCCTGCTCTAGCAATCTAGGGGTTCGAACCGGGAAAGCGACGGGGAGCCCGGACGAGGAAGCGATGGCCCAAGAACTCACCAGTCTGGCCAAGTGGAACAGGGTGAGGACGAAGGCGAGCGTCCAGGCGGTGCGGGAGCTCATGGTGGCGAGTGGGGCAGCCAAGACGCCAACACCGCTCGGCGGCGCGTAACGGCGGGCCGGGCGCAGGCAGCGGGAGCGGCGGGGCCGGGCGTTGGGAGCGCGGCCGCGAGGCGGGCAGTTGCGGACGGGTGTCTCGGGGCGCTCCGGCCGAGGCGCGCAGGACGCGGGTGCTGCTCGGGGGCGCTCTCGCTCGCGCTCTGCCCCGGCGCGCAGCACTCTTATACCGGCCGGCTGCGGCGCCGCGTGTTACAGTGACGTCGGCTGTGTCTACGCGTTCCTGAATTCTCAAACATCTCTGGAATGCTCGTTGGCGCGGGCCGCTGCCAAGCGCCTCCCTGGCTCCATTGCACCTTCCCCCTCCTTTTCTTTTCTTTTCTTTTTTTTTATTGGTCATGGACTCATCGAGATAACAATCTTCCGTTTTTTCCATTTTAAAGAACAACTCCTAATGGGCTAGCGGGAGATCTCGAAACTTTGCCTGGACTTAGGAAGGTGGGAGGATCTGAGAGGGAGGAACAAAAGTCGTTTTGTTGGGTGATGCCGACTTGACCGGGCAGCTTTGGAAATCCTAACCCGAGGAAGGCTGTTTGCTTGTTTACGGCGAAGGTGAGAGTGTTCTGTAGGGAGCGAGGAGAACGTGGAGAGGGGGAGGAAGTGTGTCTCGGAGCCAGGGATCTATCTGTGAACTTCTCAGAGGCATGCCCGGATCGAGTCCCCAAATGTTGGCATGCTGTTTATTAGCGGAGTTGAGTGCGTTGCAAAGGAATACCCGCACTGGCATTTATGAATGAGAACACACGCGGGCGCGCGCGCAAACACACACACACACACACACACACACACACACACACCCGCACGCGAGGCAGAGCCTTCCCCACCATCTGGCAGGTTCCCAAGCAGAAGAGGTCTTCCCTCTTCCGCTCGCCCTCCCCTTTCTGTAGAGGGGAATGTCGTACTTGTTTGTTTTTGGAGGTTCCCGCTGTAGTTCCAGCCCACAGCCTGGCTTGGAAGACCGAGAGGAAACGCAGGCAGGGAGTTCTCCCAGAGTGTGACTTCAACTTCCTCGCGGATGCGGAGTCCGGGTGAAGCCTTTCCAGCCTCCCGCCCAGGGAAGACCGGAGGCGGCGGGAACTAAGCGCTCAGCCAGGAGGGGGAGACCACCGTAGAGGGGTTTGTGCCTGAGAGTCCCACCGGTCTATCCTGCCTGGCCGAATTTGAGGCCAGCTCATGGTGCTTCTGGGGTCTCTGGAGGAAAAGAGTCCTAAGCTCAGTGCTTAAAGATGAAAGTTCTGCGGGGTCTTTAACCCTTTCTTGGGACACTCAGAAACCTCTTCAAGTGAATTGCAACGGAGAGAGAAGAGAGAGAGAGAGAGAGAGAGAGAGAGAGAGAGAGAGAGAGAGAGAGAGAGAGAGAGAGAGACATAGACAGACAGAGACAGAGACAGAGAGACAGAGAGACAGAGAGAGACAGACAGACAGACAGACAGACAGACGGATGGACACATAACTAGGGAAGCAAAGCAGTCCTCTGTAATAAAACCGTTAGCAAATTTTAAGATTCTGTACTACCTGTGACAGTCTCAAGTAGAAGCAGATACCTACCAAGCAATTTAAAATTTTTGGTCCAGTTTTTTCCCTCAAGGGTTTAAAATTGTCTTGTGTAATTTTAATAAAAAGCATATACAAGTAATTGTGTCAGCATGTCCTCCGAGAACTCCCTGTCCTTTCAAATATTTAGAGCTATTCAGGCTTAATAATTTAGGAGTCTTGCTTTAAGAAGGATGGAGCACTAACTTTTTGGTGATTCTGATAAGGACTACCAGCAGCTACAGACTGTCCAAAGAAAAGAACTATCAGGAAAGAGTTAAGTTTCATTCATTCATAAGTCTTGGAGGCTTTTGCCTGAGGACCTAGGATCCTAGAAGGCTTTGTTGGGAGGAGTTCAGAGTGTAGCCACTGACTTCGCAAGACAATAGATTGTCCAGTGAGATGGAAATAAAATGAGGAAAGTCAGGGCCCTATATTTATGTAAGCCAATCGACCTGTTATTACTTTAGAAAGTGATTTTCCCTGATTTGGCATTTCTTTATTGTTTCCCTCTTGGTGAAGCCACAGGGAGGTGGAGGAGGTTGAGGGTTGAGTAGGCCAGTCCCTGGTGGGTGGGAGGAGGAGGTAGAGAGACAAGAGCGGGAGAGCGAGAGGAGTGTTCCTGGCTTCTGTTGTACGTCTTTTCTATTTGACTTCATGGCTCTAAGTATTTCCAGATGGTGAATCAGACACCAGACGTAACAATATTTCCATATTTGGGTACAGCAGTAGCCTGCGTTTTTAACATTTTTCTGCCTCTGTTATCCAACCACAAAGCATTCTTGACAGCTTCAAATGTTGTTAAATATAGACTTCACTCCTGTTCCCAGAGCAGGGAAATTCTTCGGAATTCCTTGTTTTTCACGCAATCTGTCACGATTTAAAATAAAATTACAGTGGATGATCCAACTGGCCATTTATATACCTTGCTCCTTTCCTGAAGCTGGGGAGGGGTAAAGAGGTTCCCGCCTGCTGCCCAGCATTCAAACACGCGCCATTCCAGAGATTCCTTTTAAAATCAGATTAAAGTTTGCTAACGAGGGTGTGTGACTTTGTCTCTGGACTTGTACTGGGGAATCTTGGAGGATGAGGCTACCCTGAGAAGAAACGTAGAGAATCATACCATCATCTGCCCATTTAAAGTATGGGGTGTGTTGTGGGCTGGGGTGGGGATCTGAACCAACAGGGCTAGGAGGTGGGGGAGTTAGAGATGTGGGAGTAACCTAGGAGAGAGATGGGGGAACCTATGTGCACAGGCTTTCCATGGAGCATGTTCCAGTGTACTTGCTAACAGTCTGCTGCATGGGAGAGACGGACGGCGGTGTCTCCTGTCCTACCCAGCCCTGTCCAGAAACCCCAGACCGCCCGCCGCCTTCTCGCCTTCTCCGATGAGAACTGCAGATCAGTTCCCGTTGACAGATTGGAGGAGCAAAGTACAAGTGTTCACTGGTAAGTGTTATTTCGGGTGCTACATTTGCATGGCTCTTTTGCTCTTTTCGCTGCCCCATGAGGGAATAACAGGCAGCCTTGTTTCCCTGGCTGTAAGGCATGAGAAGAGGCCGCTTGTCTTGTGCGGCTCCTGGCTTTGGACTGAGCCGAGGGGACGTTTCTCACCGGCCGCTGCCAGGGAATTTTAGGTTACTGAAAGAAGGGTTCAGTGTCTGGCGGCAACTGAGACTAATCATCGCCTTAAATTTGATGACTCCGGTTCCCAGCCCCAGTTCTCCAATGAAGCAAGCCCCAGAATCACCTGCGCTGATGAATGTCGCCGAAGGACTGACGACCGGACCCCCACGGTGATTTCTTAAGAGTTTCATTTTTCTAAGCAGCCCCCTATGTGATGCAGATGCCGCTTCTCCGACCCAGCAAGGGAACCCCCCCTCTCTCGTACTGCCCGAGTGCTGTGCTAGGGGTAGGCGGGCGGATCCCCCATGGAGTCTCCACCGAGGACACGTCTGCACGCCCCAGTTTCACAACTCCACATGGTACAGCCAACTTGTAAGGAACAGAGTCGTTTACGGTGACAGTGAAAGGCCAGGTTGAAGGTGGAGCTCCCGCGTCCTGACTTCTCGCCAGCCCTGCAGGGATCCCCGGAGAGCGAGGGAAAGCCGGGTGGCGGCGGGAAGTGGGAGGCAGAGCGCTGGGGGGGGGCCCCGGTCGCCCCGGGCCCCTGCGGAGTCAGCGTGCGGGGGTCCGCGCCCCGGGGGCAGCGGGCCAGTGTCCGCCGCCAGCGACCCGCCGCCCCCTGCCGGCTGCCGGCTCAGCGCGCCTCCAGCGCTCGCGGATGCCAAGACTCGAGGTTTCCGGCGGCGCGCGGAGCAGGACGTTTCCAGCTCCGGCCCATATTTGGTGAAAGTCTTTCAAGACTCCGTCATCCGAGCGCCGTCGCGGGGAGGGTTGCAGCGACGGCTGCCGCGGCCTTAGGGAGTGAGCGAGCCGTGCTGAAAAGTGCCGCCCGCAGGCCTGGGATCAGGAGATCCGGGGCATTGAGGGGTTGTAGGCATGGGGACCCCGGAGGGCACCCCCCCACGAGGGCACCCCGCCCAGGGCCGGCGCCCTGCGAGGACCCGATTCTCCCCCTTGCTGCGTGGGAGGCTGGCCTGGAGGGCGCCGTGGCCAGATTGTGTCACTTTTCCCTGTCCACCCAACCGCTATGCCAGACTTGGAGGGTCGGGCCAGACGCTGGAGTGTGTGTGTGTGTGTGTGTGTGTGTGTGTGTGTGTGTGTGTGTGTGTGTGTGTGTCCCAGTACACTTCTCTCCAGAAGGGAGACTAGTAGCTTCTCTTGGTTTCCCTTGAGCCCTTTCCCACATCAGTCAGTCCACACTTGTGTGGGGGAACTCTTCCACCCACCAGCCTCCAGCCAGGGGCAGCCCGGATGCTCTTGGGCCTCCCTTTACATCACCAATACATGGGGGAAAAAGAAGACATAATTTCATCAGCTTTTCTCAGGATCACACCCTGCTATCCCAAAGAGTCAAGAACGCGGGGCGTACCCCAAGGTCAGGGATCGTTTCTGTGTTGTGTCATGCCTGTCCTTGATTGACGTTTTAATTCTTCAGTGCCCCGTGGAGGCCTTTCCAAGGTCATTTATCTTGTAGGTAGCAGAACTGAATCCCACCTAATGATTCCAGCAAAACTTTTGCTCACGATGCTCTCCCCTCCACCCTCCATCAAATCTCTCACTCTGAAATGGCAGGAACTTCGCATCTCACCCTCGAACTTCACTTTTATTTGATTCGATAGATAACTCAAGTGAAAAATGCATCCGCAGGAGAAATAGTTGATAAGTTAACTAAAAATGGTATTGACCTCTGAGAGTTGTCTAACATAATTGGTTCTAAAGTGGGAGACAAAAAGTGGGAGCTGCATTTTAAACAGGAAACAGTATTTTAAAAAAGTTCACAAATCATTGTAGTTATTAGGAAAAAGTCCCAGCGCAGATAGTTTATGTATAGTGGATTTTCAGCTCCTTGATGGCTGGTAGGGCCAAATAACCTGCAACCTTTGATGACGCTTCTTCTGCTACTTCATAAGCCATACTTATGAGCCATACCTATAAAGCCATACCTATAAGCTAGACTTATAGGTAGTCGCTACTTCTGGAGTAAGGCCTGATCTGGTCTAAACTGTTTGGCTGTGAGTTAGAGAGATTTTCAGGACCAGAGAGATAGCATAGGGTAAGGCATTAGACTAACACACAGCTGAGTAGGGTTCAAGCCCCTGCACTGCATATGGTCCCCTGACTAGATCACTAGATCACTAGACATCCCTTTGTTCATCTATTTCCTCGAGCAGGCGCCAGTAACATTTCCATTTGACCCTATCACGTGCCAGTGTAGCCCAATGGCATCTGGTTGTTTCAGGAATACGAAGAGCCTTAAACCGTTCATTCATGGTCTTGATGAAGAAGTCTGACCATCTTGTAGGTGGGCGGCCATGTGATCTTTTGACGTCCCGTGGATCCATTCGGTAACGGTTCTAGTCCAGCGGTCATCTCCAAATCGCATTACATGTCCAGCCCATCTGATTTTCGATGCCTTGGTAAATGAGACAGCGCCCCTGACTCTGGAACAGCGATGGAGGTCAGAACTCCGGATTCCTTCTCTCATTTGAGTGAGGCGTGATATTCCAAGCATAGCTCTTTCGATTCCTCTCTGGGAGACCGAATAGCATTCTCATCCTGCTTTCATAGGGCCCAGGTCTCTGAGGTGTATGTCAATGCAGGGAGAACAGTAGAGTTGAAGAGAGGTGCCCGGAGTCGGAGGTTGTCTTTTTTCGCTATTTCTTCGATGCTTTTGAAGGCAATCCATGCCCCTCTCTTCCTCCAGCGCAGCTCAGGTTTTAGGTCGCTCATCATGTTGACTTCTTGATCTAGGTACACATAACTGCTGTATTCAGAGATGTTTATTCCATTGAGAGTGAATGGGGCCTCTGGAACTAGTTCCTGAGCACCACTAGGAGTAAATCCTGAGCACCTCTGGGCATGGCTCCCACACTGATGCCCCTACATGCTACCTTTGTAAGAAAATAAAAGTTATTAGCAAATGCTTTGCATGTACCTTACAAATGCTTTGCATGTACCTTACAGTCAGATTTTCCTCCCGACAAAATATGCTCTTGACTCCACCCCCCCACCCCCACATTTCATGTTATGACTCTAATTACCTATCTCTGGGCAAATTGAATCCCAGATTTGTTCAGTGTTCATGATATTGGATAGTACCATGACGGCATAAAAGAGAACTTCAACATTGACCTTGCCCTGATGAACATAACAACCTGTTGCCAAATTAGTAAAATGTGTTGTGTGGGGATTTCCCTGCCTGGGAATGAGGATGGAACAAATCTGTATCATAAAGGATGAATAACCATCTGATACTGGGAAGGAGGTTTGAGGCCAAGGAAAACATGCAAGACATGATCATCTTGGATGGCTGGTCATGCCAGAGGGACTCCTTAGAGGAACTGATATTAAAGTTCGTCTGGAATGGAAGCAGAACTCTGTGTGCATGAGTCACAGCCAAGCTAAGGTTGGTCTTGGTTTGCTTATCTGTAAGGCAGGGGTGGCCCTGCTCTGGGGTCGTGCATGAAGGACTTAGAAAGGTCAGCCAGGTCACAAAATACCACTGGGAGTTTTATTGTCTGTCAATAGTCGCAGGGCATTGGAGAATCATTTGGAGACTGAACTATCTGTAGGATGCCGAAGTTCTTGCTAAGGTGAAAATGCAGGTCTGGTGTTTGACCATTTTCTCATTTGTTACAGAGATCTGATTTTCCAAATATTCTTTCAGTTTGGCTTTTTTTTTTGGCCACATCTGGCAGTGCTTCCTCCTGGCTCTGCACTCAGGGATAATTCCTGGCGGGGCTCAGAGGATTTATATGTGGTGCTAGGGATTAAACTTGGGTCCACAGCATTCAAGACAAGTTCTCTATCTGTTGTACTGTCATTCTAGCCCTAAGTATTTTAGATTAAAACGTTTTTATTTTTGGCTTTGAGGCCATACCCAGCAGTGCTCAGGGGTCCATCCTAGCCTTGCTTGGGAGTCTATATGCAGTGTTGGGGATTAACTGGTCGACTAGCATGCGAAGCAAGCATTGTAACCTCTGCATTGCATTCCCAACCCCAGTCCTTTAATTTTTTAAGTTTTGACAATTTTTTTAAATTAAAAAAAATCAAGAATAAAATACCATTTTCCTGTGGGTCCCTCCACAGGAAGCCGACTGTCTAACCCTTACCTACAGAACTTATTTCCGTGATAATTTAGAAACATTTTATTGGAATGAACTGGGGGCACCTCTCCCCCTCCACCCTACAATCTATCTTCTAGACATGATTGAGCATATGAAATATATTAATTATAAGTCACTATGAATGAGTTAAATGAACATCTTTGTAATGGTATATCTCACAGTCATATAATAAAATATTTAATAAAAAGATTTCAAAAGTAATAAATAATAATGAAAGGTAGCTGTCAAGATTTTTTTATAATTCAAATGAGTGGAATAATATTTTATTGACATATTGAATGACAAGATCTAGTGGCAGATGCAATAACTACAAAGATACTGCAATAGTATGTCAATGATAATTTCAAAATATTGTAACAACTATAAAACAATATTTGTAATAAGAAAAAAATGTGTGGTTTATAAAGGTGAAAGAGTTCAAGGAAAAAAAATTCCATTTAAATTAATCTTAGGAAAACCAAACAAGACAATATCTATCTCAGTAGAGAGAGTTGTGATTCTCTACTGAATGCAGCTAACAGTATGTTCTGATCCAACATTCTGTAATTTCCAGCCATTCATGAAATATCAGGGAATAGCACTATGGGTTCCATTTTATTGTCAGATTGAAGAAAATTTAATTTAAGAATCAGGGCTGCTGTTCAATTCAAGTGTATGAGCTTACACTCGATCAGCAAATTGCGATGTCTTTTTCTTACTTTCTTCAAGACTCACTCCCAGACACTACGGTCTTCCTTTTCCTTCTCTCCATGATATTGCACGGTAAGCAGCTATCATTGCCTTGGCAGCATGGCAGGGCACGCCTTTTTTTTTTAGGACACTAGTATATAGTGGCAACTGTGTCTGTTTATCTCCTCCACCTGGCGTCCCTCCACAGGAAGCCAGACATGTCTAACCCCTTACCTACAGAACTTATTTCCGTGATAATTTAGAAACATTTTATTGGAATGAACTGGAGGGCACCTCTCCCACTCCACCCTACAATCTATCTTCTAGACATGATTGAGCAATATGAAATATATTAATTATAAGTCACTATCGAATGAGTTGTATCCAGATTCAAGAGATAAAGAATTAATCTCCACCTCCCATGTTTTATTTCCAGAGATAACTCTTTCTTAATTGCTTACTTAAAACCACACATTCTACATTCAGAATTCAGAAAGAACTTGAACTTGGTATTGGTGTATGAGCACAAAGATTATGAAGACAGAGTGAATCCAAATATTTATGCCAACTTCTTTTCAGGTCTTATGGATTAAGTGAATGGAGGAATCTGGCAGTTGGGTTGGTTATGTGAAGAAATAGGCATGTTTAATGCTCAGCAGGGCATTTGGCATATAGTAAGAGCTTAATAAGTTACATATATACATATATAATATATATAAATAAGTTACATATATGCATATACATTGGTTATATAGAACCAATATATATAATATATTCACATAACCTATATATGTGTGAGCATATATGTATATATGTATGTATATATTATATATGTATATATCACTTGTATCACTTGTCTTCCCATTGATCATCAATTTGCTTGAACAGGTGATGTATATATATAATGTATATGCATATGTATATGTATGTGTATATATATATATATATATATATATATGGGGAGTCACACATGGAAGTTCTCAGAGGTTACTCCTGGCTCTGCACTCAGGAATTATTCCTGGTAGTACTCAGGGGACAGTATGGGATACTGCTGATTGAACCCTGGATTGACCACATGCAAAGCAAGCAACCTACCTATTGTACTATCTCTTTGGCCCTCAACTATTTTTATTTCAAAGCACCACCATTACCTTCATTTTTACTAAATTAGCATAGAATCAGTTTTTCTTTGTAAAAACTGTATCTATATTTTCTTGGTTTTTGAGCCACAACTATAGGTGTTCAAAACTTACTCCTGGCATGGGGACCATATGGCAGCCTGGGGCTCGAACCTAGGTTGGCCATGTATGAGGCAAACACATGACCCATTGTACTATCTCTCCAGCATATATATATATAAAAAATATATATATATGTATGTGTATATATATATATATATATATATATATATTTGTGTTTGTGTGTTTTTGGAGCACAACTTGTGGTGCGTAAGGCTTACTCTTGGCACTTTGCTCAGGGATCAAACTCCTGGGAGGGCTCAGGAGCCCACAGTTTATCTTATGGGATGCCAGGGACTCAATCTAGGATAGCCACATGCAAAGCAAGCATCCTACCCACTGTACTATCTCTCTAGCTCCTTATTCTCTATTCTTTAGACTAAAATAACTCTAGTTATAAAATCATTTTATCAATGGTATGTAGAAAAGATCAAATTTGCGTAATAATCTGGCATGTACTGGGACTCCAGTGACCTTCTAAGAAAATATTCAATGGTTTGCCTGTTGTGGCTCCTCAAACTCACCAGAAGTAATTCCTGAGTGTAGAGCTAGGTGCATCAGCAGGTGTGATCATAAACGAACATGAACAAGCAAAAAAAAAAAAAGATAAAAGAGGGGACTGGAAAGATAATACAGTAAGGGAATGTGGTTCACTCAGGTTCAATTACCAGCATCCCATATGGTCCCCCAGACCTGCCAGGAGTAAACCCTGAGCACAACCAGAAATAAGAGATAGAGCACAGGAGCTAAGGCACATACATACCTTATTCGCAGCTGACCTTGGTTTCACTTTCATGGCAAGGCACTTGCCTTGCACGTGGCCAACCCGAGTTCAATGCACTGGCATTATATGGTCCCCCGCGTATGACCAAGTGTAGCTTTGGAGGCCCTCTGAGAATTCCTGCTGTGGTCTGATAATATCAGGTACTGCAGGACCCAAACAGTACACCATCCTCAGATCTCTCACTAACCCCAGATAGTTGGCTAAGAGTAGCTGGAGAGCCCCTCTTATGCCTCTTACTTACTATTTGGGTCATCTAGAAAAAAAATAAATGAAATGGGAGGCTTTGCTAGAACTAGTGACTGGGCCCAAGGCACTGAACTGTTATGTTGTATTGTGAAGGCCATGCTTTAGAGAAGATGGTATTGGCCCTCTGTGAAATCAGTCCCAAAATTTAAGAATAGGCCCCTGAAATTCTTGACTTCACATTAACAATTGATAGTGGATATAATGCTTTGGTGTTGCTTTTCACTTGTTTGTTTTGGGGCCACACTAGGCAGTGCTTAGTGCTTACTCCTGCCTTTGTGCTCAGGGGTTATTCCTAGCGATGCTCAAGGGACAATACTTGTGCCAGGAGTCAAACTGACTTGGTCACATACAAGGCAAATGCCTTGCTCACTGTGCTTTCTCTCATGACCCTAACACTGTTTTTCTAGATGTGTTTGGAACTTGTTCTTCAATAACCGTGGACCCAGTTGCTTCCTAAGAGCCTGGGGATGAATGAGTTAAACACTGAAGGCAGCTTCCCTGCCTGGAACTCTTGCTGGAGCTTGTTCTTACTACTTTCAGAGAAAAGGAAATGTGTCAGAACAGAATAACTCAGAGATTGAGAGATATTTCTACTGTAATAGTCATCATTGCTATTGATTTTGTTCCCTGAGGCAGACAGAGCTTCCACCTCCTCTGTCCTGCAGACACTCTTGCAACACGGATCCTGAGCAAGGAGCCCTGGGGCTTCCAGCTAGCACACCCTGCATGTGACTTCAGCAAGGCACCCTGAGCCCTGGAGACAGGTGTGAGGCGGGTTGCCTAAGGTTATGGGAATGAATAAAATTTAAAAAACAGCAATTTGAGGGCCGGAGCGATAGCCCAGCAGGTAGGGCATTTGCCTTGCACGTGGCCGGCCTGTGCTGGCCTGGGTTCGATCCCTGGCATCCCATATGGTCCCCCGAGCACCGCCAGGAGTAATTCCTGAGTGCAGAGCCAGGAGAAACCCCTGAGCATTGCTGGGTGTGACCCAAAAAGCAAAAAAAAAAAAAAAAAAAAAACCCAGCAATTTGAGGGTAATTTTAGGCATTTTGTTGAAGGGGGTTTTTTTCACCCCTTTTCTTTGATCAAGTTTTGGCATTTTGGGGTGGGGTTGAAGGGGGAAACACACCCAGCTGTGCTCAGGGATCACTCTTGGGAGCTTTGAGGGGGCACATGGGATAATAAAGATTGAATTTAGATAGACTGCAATCAAGGCAAGCACCTTACCTACTATACTGTCTTGCCAACCCCTATGTTAAACTTTCAATATAAAAAATAAAGGTGTTTTTAAACAATATTAACTAATTAATTTAATTTTGCTATTTTGGGTCATACTCAACCATGCTCAGGGATTATTCCTGGCTCTGCACTCAGGAATTACTCCTGGTGGTGCTTGGGGACCATACGATATACCAGGGATTGAACCCAGATAGGCCAAGTGAAAGGCAAATGCCCTATAAATTGTACCATCACTCTGGCCCCTCTGAGCATCTTTATAAATGTACAATATTTACCTCTAATTACCATGCTCTACAAGAATACAGCCCCAAACTTATTTACTTTATAACTGGAAGTTTGTATCTCTTGATCTCCTATATAATTACTTTTGGTTATCCTCCTAAACTGTGCTCAAGAGGCTCTGAACCCTACTGGTAATTCATAGACAACTGCACCAGTAGTTCAATGCAAGAGTCCAGGGTGCACCCTGATGTTGCTCAGGGGCCTTTGGAACTGGGTCAGAAGCATCTAGGAATGTATCATAATCACTGTACAATTTCTCAGCCCTCACAGTCAATTTTAGTTATTTGTGTTCTGCCCCTCAAGGTGTTGCAGGTGTGGCTGCGGTGTCTGGCTGCATCAGCAGGTGGCAGACAGAACACAGGCTTGTCTATACCCAGGGCTCTGCCCTGTGGGCCCTGGTTGGTTGATGATCTGACAGAAAAAGACTGGGCCCCCTGGAATGAACCCAGAGCCACAACAGAGCCTGGCAATCTACCCGTGGTGTATTCTATATGCCAAAACCAGTAACAATAATGAACCTCATTTCCAATGAATGGAGATGTTACTGGCTCATGCTCAAGCAAATTGATGATCAACAGGAAGATAAGTGATACAAGTGATACAAGTGTTGTTTGGTTTTGGGTTCTCACCTGATATGATGTGGAACTTACTCTTGATTCTGTGCCCAGGGATCACTTCTTGCAGTGCTTGGGGTATCGTATCTGGTGCTGGAGATTGAACTGAGGTCAGCCATGTGCAAGGCAAGTACCTGAACTTCTGTGCTACTTCTCCAGCCTATTCTTAAAGAAAAGACACTGCATGTTCAATGCTTAAAATTTCAGGGACTCTGGGAAATTTTTGGGAAAATTATAAGTGTTAAATACATACAGAAGCATTGCAGATCAAGAAATATATATATGATTTTGTTCAATTCTATAAATAAGATCTGTATGACAGGCAAAGAGGAGTTATATTCAGTCTCTTCCACAGTGACTTTTTCAGCATAGATGTAATGCAGATACTGAAACAGATAACCATTAATGCTCTGAACGCAGTGTAGCTAAATATTTTGGAATACGGATAAGAGAAATTTAACTTTGAGCCGGTTTCATACTTTAAAAATATAAGGTGTCACTTGACTTGCATATTTTTTTTTTTTTTTTTTTTAATTATTATACCACCGTGAAACATACAATTACAAAGGTGTTCATAATTGGTTCTTGGTAATACAGTATTCCAGCACCCATCCCTCCACCAGTGCCCCATTTCCACCACCAATGTACCCCCCCCCCCCTCCCGTCCCCCCACCCGCCTTAATAGCAGGTACCCCAGTTTCCTCTCTTTCTCTCTCTATCTCTCTCTCTGTCTCTGCATCTCTCTCCCTCTTATTTTACACATTGTGGCTAGCCCTGCAGATATTTGGAGTTAATCACTTATTGACTTGCGTATTTTGATGGATAGGAGGGGTAAAGCAGTTTATCACAGGCATTTACACACATTTTCTCTCTGAAGCTGATAATTTGAAAGTTCATATGCATCTTTAAGAAAAGTTAGACAGACCTTATATGAAACTCTAAAATTCATGGCTAATAGATAGGACCAACCCTTTTTGGAGCAGTTGAAGTTCATATCATTATGGAATCTTATTTCTGAAGAAAGGCAAGGAAAGGGGGTCTGACAGTCACAGGGTACCTACTTTGAGAGAAATCACTTAGCTCACTTTATGTTCAAAAGAATCCTCCAGGAAGAACATTTTAATATCTTTTAAGCTTAGGAAGTAGTGGTTCAGAGAAAAGAATCACTTTCTCTAAAGTGAGACAGAATATGAAGACACAAGCATTCTAACCCAGGTCTGATTCCAGGATCTTCCCTTTCTACATTTCTACTCTACCCTCCTGGCACCCTGACTTTCCACTCCTTTTGTGAACTTTTGTTCTTTTTTTTTTACCACCTTGCCATTATAAAATCAGTCTTTGACATTTTCTCAGCATTTCCAGATCCTTTGATGTTGATGTCTTTGAGTCACTGGCAAGTTTAGTTTCTAAAAGGAGCTACCAATTACAGTGAATGGGATCATTACCATCATGTAGACAGCATCATCATTATAATCAGAGAACAGACAGTGATATTAAACTTACCTTACATATTAAACCTAGCTTCCTTTCTAGATACTGTAGAGTGATTTAGCAATATAGAATTTCTGTTTTCCAGGAAGGAGATGATAAGTTCCGGAGATATGGAATTTATTAGACACAGTGAAGGAAGCACAGTTTAGGGCTGTTTTTTGTGTTTAAAAGATGTATGGAAAGTGCCTTGGCAGCTTGAGGTTGTGCTAGATTAGTTGGACGTAACTTGAAAGATTGCTTCAGGAAGAAAGCTAAATTATAGCAGGTCAGTGTATGTATGTGCATGTGCTCAGTTACTTGTTCTTGTGTCAGGAGAGGTAATAGAATGAGAATACAGCAGATTATGACGTTGCTCTGGAGTTATTGTTCTGTGACTATATTTGTCGGGAACGCCGCGGGGTCCCCGACAGTGTCAGGGCAAAAGTTTTCTTGTACCTCCGAGGACGCCAGGAGAACAGATGAAAACTCATGAGTCTGGTGCAGTTCCAAAAATGGCTTTTAATATTACAAAAGCTCTTCCACAGCACTCCAATATAATGAACAAACTTTAGCTCTGGTCTGAACTTAAGACCATACAAAAGAGCCTAAGTTTCCCACCAAAGAGAGAGGATCTCACCCAAGCTGAGTCCTACCCAGAAGATGGAGCAAAAGGCCAAAGAGCAAAAAGCCAAAAGCAAAAGGCTGAGGAGCCAAAAGCTGAAAGCTAAAAGGCCCAAAAGGCAAAAGTGAAGGGGCCTCAAGTCAGCCCCTTATATACACCAAAGTAATCCAATCGGGAGGTTGTCATGTCAACAAAGAACCCTAAACAGAGTGTAGTGCCACACCCTATTGCAGGTATAAACAAAAGTCATGCCAAGGTCTAATCCTTTCTACCAAGATTATCTCTTATGTAAAACACTGGAGAGAGAGAGAGGGCTGATATAAAAGTAATGCATCTTAACTTCATGAGCTTCATGTAATCTAGATGGTACCCACAAGGTCCTTCTTATTATCTGCACCAGGGGTGATTCTGAGTATCTTGTTCTCGTGTGCTGAAAGGGTCACACTCGCCTGCTTAGAGCAAACTAGTATGATCCTTCCTATAGTCTTCCTTTAGTCTCAACATAGCCAGGGTGGTAGTCTCCTGGTAAATTCTAACTGTCCCACGTTGGGTGCAGTGGGTATAAAGAGGAGCTGTGCCCAATCTAGAAAACATAGAAGTCTTAGTAAATGTATAAGTCAGAAGTTATTCAATCAAGGTGACTTCTGTAACTGCCACACCCTCTAGCAGTGTTTACATAGAAGAGAAGTCTCATTAGAATGAACCTTGATTAAGTAGATTAAGCTGGGAGTGGGCAAAACAACAAAACTCCCAGAATAGCTAAACCTGTCCTCCAACATATATTGATCCATATTCTATTTGTTTTCTTCTCTCTACTTTCTCTATTCCTGATGGTGCTCAAGGCTTACTCCTGATTCTGTGCTCAGGAATCATTCCTAACAGTGCTTAGGGGACCATATGGGATAACAAAGATCAAACTTGGGTCAGCCACATGCAAGGCAAATGCCCAACCCACTCTACTGTCACTTAAGCCCTTGTTCTGCTATTTTTAAGAGAAGCCAAAGCCCTTGAATCCATTTCAGAAAAGGTACCAGAGAAGGCAGACTTTCATAACTGGTTGTCCTACAAACACTTTTTCAAGGACTTAGAAGCCAGAAAACTGGGGCCAGGAAAGGAGCTACAGGATGAAAACTGAAGGGTGAAAAGACCAAATTGAGACAGAAAGTGAGAATTTTCATTTGAAGCCACCTTTCTGCTTGTTAGGCATTAGCCAACTGAAACCAATAGGGTTAATTTAGTATAATATTGGAAAACTTATAATGTAAACAACATCCAGATACCTGGATTGATTCTTTGGAATGCCTCGCTTTCGAACACAATTTAGTGTTGGAGCACAGGAACAAGGTAGTGTGCCAAGCTGTGAAATATCGTTTTCTTCAGGGCACTGTGGGAAGGATGGGCAGTTTGGGCCAGATAGAACTTAGTTCCCCCAGACTCTTGCTTCTGAAATGCTACAAGGACATTTAGAAATGGCTTCAAGGGACTGAAGAGATAGGTCAATGGGCTGGAGCACATGATTTGCATGCAGAAGCTCTGGGGTTGGTCCTCAGTACCAAGTGGTGCCCTGAGCACTGCTGGGAGCAACACCTAAGCATAGAACTGGGAGTAATCCTTGAACACCATCTGATATCGTGGTGTTATTGTAATGTTATTAATATTAAAATATTAAGAGTTTTAAAATGTAATTGAATTTAGAAAAGAGATACTAAACATTAGTTCTTTGATTTAGGTCTGTTTTCTGTTAGGTTTCCAGATGATCACATTATATTTTACCTATAACCCTTTCTAGGGAAATCACACTCAATCTTTAAGACATTCTACAAAAAAGGCTTTATATATGCATATTAAGACCATTCTTCTTTGTTCAAAAAATTTGGTCAGAAAAATTTTCTTAAAATAAAGCAAGAATCTATCTACTATGCAGTCTTTTAAGGCATTCTTGGTTTTTTAGTTTACTTTTTTGTTTCCAAGCCACACCCAGTGGAGTGTGACATTTACCTTTCGTTCTGCACTCAAGAATTACTCCTGAAGGGCTTGGGGAACCATACAGGGTGACAGGGATCAAACCCAGGCAGATGTACATAAGACAAGTGTCCTACAAGCTGTACTATCCTTCAGCTCCTTAGATTTCCTCTTGATTCTATTTTAGCTCTAACCCACGCATTTTGGTATTTTGTACCAAACTTTGAAATGTTCATATTCAGTTCAAGGACTTTCTAATTTCGTTTTTAATTTCTTTTTCTGCCAATTTGATTTACTTAGTGATACTATTTTCCAGGTGTTCTGTGTTCTCATGGATTACTTTGTCCGCCTATTCCTTGAATAGTTACAAAAAGACGTTGTTAACCATATCGATACTTTAACTATATGCAAAAGGTATTCAGTGATACCAACTATGGTCTTCTCCTTTGTTAATTCAGAAATGTCTCAAATGATAAAGGCAATTCTTTACAACCAAGTGGCTTTAGATAAAGGCAGTCCTTTAAATCCAAATGACGCTGAGGGAAAAACTTGTGCTGTCATAAAAACTGAGTGCTGCATATACACTAGATTATTTGGCCTATGTATCTGACTTTCCTGAGGATATGAATTCACAGGTATAGTCTTTTGAGGACTCCTTCCCACATTTTTGTGAATAGATGGATTTATGGCTTGGGGAAGGATCACTTGTCACTTGTCTTCTCGTTGTTCATCAATGTGTTCGAGTGGGTGCCAGTAACATCTCCATTCATTGGGAATGAGGTCCATTATGTTATTGTTTTTTGGCATATCGAATATACCACGGGTAGCTTCCTGGTTCTGCCGTGGCTCTAAAGAATAGGCATTTAAAAAATTAATTTTTTTCTCTTTGTTATCCTGGAAGTAGGCATAGTAGTGTGTTGCCTTGGTTTTGTTGGTTGAACTTCTGCCTCACCATTCCAGGGAGATTTCTTTCTTAAATAGCAAACCACTCTGCCCTTACAAGGCCAGAGAGGGCCATTTACACCTCCTGGGACTAATCTCTGTTTTGTTTTGTTTTGTTTTGTTTTTGCTGACCAAGTGCTGCTTAGGACTTACTCCTGGCTCTGAGCTCAGGGATCATTCCTAGTGGGCTTATGGGACCACATGCGGTGCCAGGGATCAAATATGGGTTAGCAGTGTAGAAGACAAGCACCCTACTATTGTTCCAGCTACTCTAGTTTTAAATCATATTACTATGTCTAATTTATTAAACATCTCTTTTTTTTAGACATTAACAACTTCAAAAACCCAACCAAACCTTTGTCTGGAGAACTTCTGGAGAGTAGCTCCACCAGCAGAATCAAAAGATTATGGTACATACATGAAGGTGGACCACCAAAAGCTTCAAGCTCTTTCCCTTGGCAATGCCATAGCAATGGACACTTATCTCCAAAGAAAACACACATAAGGGAATTTGGGAGAAAAATCTACAAAATAAACTCTGCAAAGGCAAGCTGGGCACTTCTCTATTCTGCATGGTGACCTGTAAATCCACCCGAGGTATGAACTCTCGACTCGATTCTGGAGAAGTCCACATTTCCTCTTAAGCTCATTATTCTCTCTCCTTTCTTCCTAATAAACTCCAAATAAAGTTGTTTTACTTTACTCTCTCTTCTCCTTAAGTTTTTTTTTTTTGGGGGCAGAAGATGACAGGCTGAAAGCCTAGATAAAATTTATGGCTGAGTATCCTCTCTTGCAAAGAGCTTCCCTAATTCTATGCAGAGGTCTAATCCTTACCCTAATGCTAACTCTGATCCTAACCCAAACCACAACATTAGCCTAGTACTAAACTTGAGAACCAAAAAACTATATCTACTCCTACCCTTAATCTCACTTTAAAAAAAACTTTATTATGTAACCATGAGATAGACAATTACAAAACTGAAATTAGCCAGAGGGAAAAGGACAGATATAGAATGACTGCATTTATTTGTGGGATATAAAAAATAGCATGACACCAATATCCAAGGCCAGACAAAACATGGATCAGGAGGTCTTGTCAGTGGGTAGAACCTACTGCAAATGTGTAGGAGTCAGAGGTAATACAGAGAAAGGAACAGTGTACTAATAATTATTGTAAATGATAATACCAGAGTAGAACTGAGCACTGAAAGTAGGCAAAAGGATATACATGATAACCTACAACTGTATGTACTGCAAGCCACAGTGTGTAAAAAGAAGGGAGAGAGAGAGAGAAAGAGAAAAAAAGAGAGAGAGAAACTGAGAGAGAAGTGAAATTTGCCTGCCATAGACACAGGCTGGGGGAGGGTGGGAAATCATGGGACAATGGTGGAGGGAAATGGGCACTGGTGTAGGGATGGATGCTAGAACACTGTATGACTGAAACCCAAATATAAACACTTTTGTAACTGTATATCCCATGATGGTATAATAAAAATTTTTTTTAAAACCCCAAACTGTTCATGATTGGGTTTCAGTCACACAGTGTTCTAGCACTCATCCCTCCACCGGTGCACATTTCCCATCACCAACGTCCCCAGTTTCCCTCCTCCACGCTGCCTCTATGCAAGCAATTTTCTTCTCTGTTTTTCTCTTCTTTTGTGCATTGTTCTACACTTAATCTTAACCCTACAACCTCATACTAAATATAACTCTCATATACCAGCAGCTTCAGAAGGTATTCACAGTCAGAATCAAGATACTAGCTTAATACTAATTCTAATCCTAGCCATAACCTCAGCTCCAACCCTAATCATAACCAAAACCTCGCTTTAAACAAAGTCCTAACTTAACTGAAGAAACTAACATCCTAAGTACTACCCCTAACTCAAATTACCTTTACCCTTACATTAACCATTGCCCTAAACCTACCATTAACCCTAGGCTAAAGTACTTAGCCTTACCAAAAACTCAAATTCTAACCCTAGTCCTAGCTCTAACTGTAACTATAACTGTATCCTAACACTCAACCTAACCCAATCTGTAATTCTGAGAAGCTAGAAATCTCAGTAGATGTTGTTACTCAAACTCTAACTCTAGCATAAATCTAATTTTTAGAAACCAACAGCTCTAGAAAGTTTTCTTTAGCCCTACACCAACTCTCATCTAAACCAAACATTAATCCTAAATTTAACCCTGTTCTTACCCTAACTCTCTTACTCTAACCCTAAACTCAAACTTAATGTGGGAAATCAGGCCCCTAATAAAAAGTCCTAGATGGAGAAATTCCCTTGGGGAAAGCAAATGAGCTTAATTTAGAAAATGGAGACAGTAAAGCTGCAGTCGAGTTGGAATTGCCCTGGTGTTTCAGGAGATTACCATTACTTCAATGCTATACATCAAGGGTACTTGCTGATTTCTTATCACCATAGCCACAGCTATGTAAATATTCCAGCTTTTTTTTTGCTTTTATTTGGCAGGGGGTGGTCACACCCAGCAACGCTAAGGGGTTACTCCTGGCTTTCCACTCAGGAATTACTCCTGGCAGTTCTCGGGGACCATATGGGCTGCCAGGGATAGAACCGGGGCTGGCTGAGTGCACGGCAAATGCCCTATCCACTGTGCTATTGCTCTGGCCCCCTGTTCTTGATGTATATGTTAAGAATGGTCCTTGTAAAAATGTAGTTATTAAATTTGCCTATAAATGGATGGATATGGAGAGGATCATGTTGAGTGAAATTAGCCAGAAGGAGAGAGACAGATATAGAATGACTGCATTTATTTGCATGACATAAATATATATATATATATACATATATATATATGTACATATTATGATACCAATATCCAAGGTCAGGTGAAACATGGATCAGGAGGTCTTGTCAAAGGTGAAAATTATCACAAACATGTGGGAGTCAGAGGCTAGGAAAGACAGAGAATGGAACAGTGTGCCAATAATTGTCGAAAGTGCTAATACCAACCTAGAACTGAGCATTAAATAGAGGCAAAAAGATACACATGACAACCATTTAATGTATGTATTGTAATCCACAATGTGGAAGGGAAGGAAAAGAGAAAGTCAGAGAGAAAGAAAAGAAATAAAGAACCTGCCATAGAGGCAGGCTAGGAGAGGGAGGAGGGAATCTGGGACATTGGTGGTGGTAAATGGGCACTGGTGGAGGGATGGGTGCTGGAACATGGCATGATCAAAACCCAAATATGAACATCTTATGAACATCTTTGTAATTGTGTATCTCATGGTGGTATAATAAAATATTTTGAAAAAAGGAATGGTCCTTGTAATGGAACTCAGGGAAGGCAATGCCAAATTAATAAATCAGCTCAAACTGTCCCTGGCTGGGGACTGTGGAGATTTCTTTGGGGTCAGGATAATTCCTCAATTTATGTGTGCTTCATTTTTGGGGTGACTAGTGAGGGTATAAGCAAAAGGTGCAGGGCTATCAGTTTTAAAATGTTAAACCCGTGGATGGGGATTCCCAATGTGATCAGCAAAGGGAAGGAAACTTGAAGCTACTGACCAGAGCCAGTCTCAAGGTGTACAATTAATAGAAATCATCTCTCAGTAAGAAAAGATGAAACTATAGGATTCAGAGCCACTGGCGAATATAACAAGACAGGCGTAATATATTGGAAATTTATTGAGAACAGAACAGAAAAAATTATGTGCATGTTCTTCAGACTCTTGCACTATTCCTGTACTGATGCTTTACTAAAATTACTATCATTTATTTGACAACATTGTTCTGAGCTTTCAGAACATGGCAGCTTTTATTTACAAATTTGGGAGAGTAGGAAATACTTTAAAGGCAAAACATAACCAAACTGGAGGGTTCCCCCAGAATTTATACAATCTTACTTGGTCCATAGTAAGAATGAATTTGCTACCGTTAGAATGACCAGATTGAGTTAAAATTGAGGATACCTCAGAAGACATGAAAGCGTCCTTGAAAATGAGTACAGTGAAATGGCTGGGGACAGACTATACAATCCGCAGGTCTAGTTCTGGCCGATGAGGATGGGAAGAGAAGAAAAGATTCATTACTAAATCACCCTCAAAGAAGAATGACTGTTCCTCACGGTGGCTAGGTGCCACGGATTGTCCACTCCCCCAAAATTTAGAAACACCAACAATACAGGAATGCTGTGGTAGGCTTGACATGAGGGGCCTTTAACCACTTTCACCACTCTCTACCCAGTGTTTCAGAAACTCAGTGGGCAATGGGAACTTCAGGGAATTGCCTTTTCAACAAAAACAACAGTGGTGCAGTCATACCGCTTACATAGCACTTATGCATAAGGACCTTTATGCCGTTATTCAGGCAGCATCTGATTGGGATGATTTTTATATTTATGATTAAACCACCCTTATGAAAACTATAAATGACACCTACTTAACATGCTGTGTATAGAACTGAATTAAAAGAGGATTTTTTCAGGGAGAGAGGAGAGAGAGAGAGAGAGAGAGAGAGAGAGAGAGAGAGAGAGAGAGGAGATACAGAACTTGCCATGGAGGAAGGCTGAGGGAAGGGGAGGGTAGTGGGACATTGGTGATGGGAAATGGGCACGGGTAGAGGGCTGAGTGTTGGAACACTGAAGAACCAAAAAGTCAAACATGAACATCTTGTAATTTTATATCTAAAGATGGTATAATAAAATAATTAAAAAAGAGGATTGTGCAAAAGCTAAAAAAAGAAGGTAAAAAAGGTGCAGGGGCCTGGAGAGATAGTACAGAGAATAGAACTCACTTGCTTTGCATGTGATGAACCCGATTGGCTCCCTAGCACTGCCTATGGTTCCTCAGCAGTGCCAGGAGTGATTTTTGAGCACAGAGCCATGAGTAAGCCTTGAGCACTACCAGGAAAAACCAAAATTAAACAAATAAATAAATAACTGTATCACTGTATCACTGTCTTCCCATTGTTCATCAATTTGCTCGATAGGGCACCGGTAGCATCTCCATACGTCCTGTCACAAGCAAGCGTAGCTCAAGGGCATCTGCTTGCTCCATGAACAGGAAGAGTCTCAAACCATTCTTCAGGTCATGGAATTGAGGTCCATAATTGTTACTAGTTTTTGGTATAACAAATAAAACATGAGTAGCTTGCCAGGCTCTGCATGTAGGTGGTATACTATCAGTAGAAAGCTCTCATCTAGAGAATTTACTGATGAAACTTATAGGGGAAATATCAGGTTTTTGCTTGGATGGAGCTCTGAGGAACTCACGGAGTCTGAATGTTGAGAACAACTGACCACATGATGTGTGGGTTGCTCTGGCTTTTTGCTAGACTCACTGGGATGACAGGCATCAGTTAGAACCTGTGTAGAACTG
This sequence comes from Cryptotis parvus, assembly GCA_021461705.1. Lineage (NCBI taxonomy): Eukaryota > Metazoa > Chordata > Mammalia > Eulipotyphla > Soricidae > Cryptotis > Cryptotis parvus. Next base: position 90,414 of record JAJIBD010010536.1, read on the forward strand.
TATACAGTATATAAATATGAAAGAACCTGGGAAGGACCTTATCCTAAAATCAGTATTATCTAAGAATGTCGCCGCCACAAAATAGTCACACACCAAGGGATCTGTGTGTCTGGCGTGGGTGGGTCTATCTTCTGGGGAAGCTGGTATGGAGGTGGAGAAAAGGTAGGGTCCAAATCTCTGCTCCGAGTCCAGCCAGCGTGGTCCCTCTCCCGCGACGTGTGAGCTAATCCTTGGAGCAATGTTGGACTCGCCAGGGCTGGCCGAGCCCCTTACCCAGAGGTCAGCTCCATGGATTGCTTCCACATGGGGCTGGCCAAGCAGCACAGCTGTAGATCTGGAGTAAATGGATCTGGATCTCTTCCGGGGTTGCAGAGGAGCTGTGTGTCTCATAAATGAAATTTATATATTTCATTTATACAAAAGATAGCCCATAATGCCCGAACAGGAGTGTAGGATACTTGTGACAAATCCTTGGGGTAGGACAATGGCAAATGCCAGCCCACCCAACTGGTAGTCCCTCAAATTGCAATGAGAAAGAACCCAATTAGGAAACCCTATGATAAAAATTCTAAGATACCCTCTGGAATGACCTTACTGTCTTTTGGAAAACCTAGGCAGGCAGAGATATGCTAAGCCATATACCGACTTTATTATCATATTGTAATAAACTGTTCAAAGACAGGTAGAAAACCGGAAGTCTCACTTTCCTCACTGGCAGTGGAAAATGCCAGAAGGACTCAAAGGAATTCACCCTGGTGTGGGAGATGTAATAATATATTACATCTAGCTGTAATAATATATTACATCTAGTCAAATATATCAAGGCTTGTCAGAACGTAGGGTAGGAAAGCTCCAGGGCAGGACTGTTAGTAGCAGTGATCCAAGGGAAAGAGAAATTGAAATGTTCAGCTGTGGAAAAACAGGTCACAGGAAATCCAAGAGCAAGGCCAAGCCAGGAAGATTGAATGCCAAGAAAACACCAGGGATATGCCCCAAATACAAAAAGGGATGTTGGTCTACCCAGTGTTGCTCAAAATTTGATAAGGATGGGAAACCCCTTTATCATTAAGGAAACTGGGTCAGGGGTTTCCTCTGCAGAAACAAAAGAGCACTGGGCAGTGCAAATGCAGCGTCACTGGTGGCCACCACTAGAGGGAGCGCAGGACTAGATTTAGAAGTAGAAGGACAAAGCATACATCATTGACAAAAGACCCTTTTTGAAGGGTCTCGCAGGTCTCCTTTTGGGAAGATCCATTTTAAACCAGGATGAACTGATTGTCATTCCAGGGTTGACTGGTTCAGATTATACAGGATAAGTAAAGTGATTGTCAGAGTCTTATCTCCATTCAAAAGGGCCACATAGGTGCTGCTATCCCGTATCAAGTATCTGGGGCCCCAAAGAAAGAGAAGGAGGATTTGGGTCTATGAACCCTTTGAAAGAAATTTATTGGGTGACTTCTACTAGTAATTCCAAATTCACCTTGTGATTCTGGCTTGATAAAGTGCAGTTGGATGGAGTGCTAAACACAAGAGAAGGGTTATAGTCACTGGACAGCGAGACTGGCCCTATCTATGGAAAAATGAGCTGTACCCCTGGCTAACAGGAGAAGGAGGCTGACAATTAACTAGAATTAGCAAAAACTCTAGTGTGTGAAACAAGGATTAGCAGGGAGGCCATTACACCCATGTATTCCTGATATTGTCATCAATTCATGGGGGTGAGAATTACTAATCCAATGGGGCTTTAGGAGCCACTGTTCCTGTAGAAACCCCTCCCACTCCAGAGCACTCAGGACATACTCATGGGAGAGCAGCTGCCTCTAAAGGAGGGGAGTTAAAGGAACTGACAAAGTTTATAGCCGAACAATTCCAGGCAGAAAACATAGAAACCAGTATTAGCTCTTGGGACACTGCGGGATGGAGTTTAAAGAATAAATCAGGAAGCTGGTATATGTTACATGACCTTAGAACCAAAAATGCAGTCTTAAAACTGTTCATCATGCTAACCCCACGATGATTTCACAGCACTGGGAAATCAAAATATTTGGTCTGAAGGACTGTTTGTTGTTGTTTTTAAATATAGCCTTCATCCTAGCTGATTTCAAGCCCAGGTACTCGGGTCTCGGAGGCTAAAGGCACTGGGCTTCCGTGGAGATGAAGCTGGGGTCCCTTCCCCCACTTCTGTCTGCTGGTGGCCCCGCCCACAAACTGCTTCCGGGTGGTAGGTCATGATCCAGAGACAGACACACAGGGCAGAGCTGCTACCAGCTCTCCCCATGGTGCACACCATGCAAAGCGACTGCGCAATATCTCAAACTATTAGAAACCAGCTACGTTCTAGAAACTCAGAAAGTCAATGCAAGAATAGAAATAGTCATGACTTTATCAATACTATTGCCATATATGGGCTGAAATGGTCAATATAATTAGTGCCAGCTAAGGGAGCAGGCATGGGGATGGGGCAGGGTGGGAAATGAGGCTCTTTGGTGGTGGAAGCACCTTGGTGGGGGATTGGTGTTGATGATGAATCTTTCTAACAATATTGTGAAAAACTTTGTACTTTGTATATCATGGTGTCTTAATAAAAAAATAAAAAACTATATTCTTCACCCCTAAGGACAGAGAACTGTTTATACTGTGCCTGTAACTAATAATGCACATCCCACCAGACATTCCCAGTAGAGAGCATTGCCCCAAGAAGAATGCTGAATAGCCCCACTATTCCCAACATTATGTCCATGAGGCTTTTCACAGTCTCAGTGAAGCTAACCTGACCGTGCTCATTTATCGGTACATGGATGATATTCTAAGGGCTCACTCTGAAAGGGTCCACTTGGAAGAAATATGATATGCTACAGTTCATACTCTTCTTTTTGTTTTTAATTTAACTTAAGTTTAGACGCTGTGGATTTACAATACTGATAATGGTAGAACTTTATACATAAAACATTCCTGTATCACACCTGCCGGCTATCTGCTTCCCTACACCATTGTCCCTGTGTCCCCTGCCCCAACCCTGTCCTATCCTTTTCCTATCCACCACCTTGGTGGTGGGATAACCCTTGTCTTATCCTTGTTCCTTCTGCTGTGATTTGCTTCTCAAGCAATGAGACCAGTTCTCAGTTTCTATTGCAGTTGGGAATATTTTTATTTTCTTACTGTGTTTCTTTATATTGCAGATATCACTTCACTTGATCACTTGACATCCCGTTATTCATCAATTTGCTCTAGCGGGTGCCAGTAACATTTCCATTTGACCCTATCACGTGCCAGTGTAGCCCAATGGCATCTGCTTGCTTCAGGAATACAAAGAGCCTCAAACCGTTCATCCAGGGACTTGACGAAGAAGTCTGACCATCTTGTAGGTGGGTGGCCATGTGATCTTTTGATGTCACGTGGGATCCAGTCCAGTGGTCATCTCCAAATCGCATTACATGTTCAGCCCATCTGATCTTCGATGCTTTGGCAAACGAGACAGCGTCCCTGACTCTGGAACAGCGATGGAGGTCGGAACTCTGGATTCCTTCTCTCACTTGAGTGAGGCGTGATATTCCAAGCATAGCTCTTTTGATTCCTCTTTGGGAGACCCAAATAGCATTCTCATCCTGCTTTCGTAGGGCCTCGGTCTCTGAGGCATATGTTAATGCAGGGGAGATCAGTGGAGTCGAAGATGGAGCCGGAAGTTCTTTGTCCTTTTAGCTATTTCTTCGATGCTCTTGAAGGCATTCCATGCTGCTCTCTTCCTCCTGCACAGCTCAGGTTTTAGGTCGTTCATCATGTTGACATCATATTGCAGATATGAGGAAGATTGTTCTATGTCAGTCCTTCTCTTTCTAACTTTACTCAGCATGATACTCTTCAGATTCATTTGTGTAGCAATAAATTGCCTTACTTTCCCCCTTAGGCTATATAGTATTCTATTGCATATATATACACTGCTGTTTTTTTTTATCCAGTTACATGTTCTTGGGCACTTCCAAATTTTGACTATTGTGGATGGTTCTGCAATGAACATAAGAGTGTAAATATATTTTCTGAATAGAGGTTTTTGGCCCTTGGGGTAGATACCCATAGGGGAAGTTGCTGGATCATACGAAAGCTCATTCCTAGTGCTCTGACAGTTCTTCATATTATTTTCCAAGAAGGTTGAATTGATTGACATTCTACCAGCAGTAAGAGAGGGTCCGTTCCCCCCATCCATGCTAGCCCTGGTTGTTTTTGTTTTCTGTGATGTGTGCCCATCACAAAGTATCACTGTTATGTGAAGTGATATCTCATTTTTGTTTTATTTGTATTTCCTAGAGGATAAATGATGCATAATATTTTCTCATACACATTTTGTTATTTCTAAATCTAATTTGAGAGTTTTTGTTTGTTTTGGGCCACACATAGTGATGTTCAGGGGTTAAGGGGTTACGCCTGGCTTTTGCACTCAAGAGTTATTTCTGGCAGTGCTTGGGAACCATATAATATGCCAGGGGTCAAATCTGGGTTAGCAAATACCCTACCCATTGTACTATTGCTCTGATCCCTGATTTAAAGTTTTTGTTAATCTCTTCCCCCACTTAAAAAAAAAACTGTTTACTTATTTTGACTTTTTCGGCCGCATGCAGCTGTGCTTATGGTTTACTCTTGGCTCTGCACTCAAGACTCTTGGTGGGCTTGGGGACCAATTGGGTGCTGGGGATCGAACCTGAGTGGGCACGTGCAAGGCAAGCACCCTCTACACATTGCACTACAGTTTCAGATTTCAGCCACTTCCCCCAATTTTTGTTGAGTTTTTTTTTCTTGTAAAGTTCTTTCTGTGCTTTATGAATCTGATGACTGGCAGGCAAATATTCTCCTGCAGTGGTGAGTGTCTTTTTATTCTGGTCCTCTTTTCTTTCTGACTGCAGGTGTCTGTCTTGTCCCCTATCTTCATGTGGATTTTTCTCTGTATATGTTTCTGTCCTTCTTTCAAAGAACAATAGACACTGGATTAGGACCCACCTTAATCAGTTAATTTTTTTATTTTTGTTTTTTGGGAGGAACGACACCAAATGATGCTCAGGATTTACTACTGGCTCTGTGCTCAGGAATCACTCTTGGCTGTGCTTGGGGGACAATCTAGGGTGCCACGGATTGAAATCGGCTTGGCCTTATGCAAGGCAAATGCCTTACCCACTATACTATCATTTAGGCCCCAATCAGATCATTTCTATGAGTGCCTTTTTAAAGACCCTGTCACCAAATGTTTTCACAGTATAAGATCCTCAGGTTAAGACTCTAGTGTGAAATTCGAGAGGATGTTTTTAGTCATAATACTAAATCTAGCTCTTCTCACAGATGTAGCCAAAGCAGATGGATGCAATGCTTCTAGATGCACCATTTATTTACTTTCCAAACTTCAGCTATAGATCCAAAATGCCTGCTACTAAATTATGACTCACTTAAAAACTGTTTAACCTAGGAAAAGAAAGATAGTAGTTACTCTACATTTCAGTATAATAATCTCAGAAGAAGGCAATACAAGTAATGACTCATTATAAGACTCCAATAATGGGATTTATATAGATCTTGTAGGAGAGCATTTGTGCTTACATAACCATACAAACATTATGTGCTCTCTAGAGATTAGCTGATAATGCTATATAAAATTATCTCATTAATGTAACTCATTTATTTTTTTCTTATTAAACAGTTTATTTAAAACTATAGTTGATATACAAGATAAACGAATGAACAAAGAAGATATTCTCTGCTCCTACGAAGAATTACCCCCTAGGTTTATATGTCATTCTTACCATACAGTCCATACTTGATTTCTCTGCCCTTCTCTCATATAGCTTATAGATTTAGAAAGAGGTAAAATTAAAAAAAAAATCACATGATAAATTCTATTTATTTTTTTGGTTGTTTCTTCTTCCTTTATCCCTTAACACACACACATAGGCATAGATCCCTTTAGTGTGGTGTATAGATATATTTCCTCAATCTCCAAGCCCAATTCCTATACCTAGAGAGTGCTGCCTTGTGAGGCTGTGTTATCTAATGCATTAAGCAGTCCTTCTAGAATGATCTGATTACTAAAAATATGGATGATGTGTTTGTCCTTTGTATTTCTCACCCTCACATGGGAACATGTGCTTTGGGTACTTTTTCAAGTGAGGACTTGGGCTGACCTACCTCATACATTATTCTAGCTGTAGTAATACTTTGGGAAAGGAATATGATCCCAAAATAACCTCCAGGAGAAGTGTGTCACAAAAGGTCATGGCAATGGAGAAGAGAATGTTGGACAGAAGAGTTCTAAAAATAGAGAACAAGAGATCAAAGAACCAGCAGTTGTGAGGAAACTTTTTTGGCTTCAAATCATAAAAGGAGGAGGCAACGCCACCCGGGCTGCCTAGATTCTCGACCTGCCACTCACCCTGGCTGTGGAACTACAAAGGGGTGGGGAGAGTAAACCCATTTTTCTGTATGGATACTAACTCCCTTTAAATGATTTTGATATAAAGTATGCTTATGTAGTACTGAAAGCATGCCGAGATAAGTGGCAATATTATGGAGAATTTTGCCTTATTGTCAGATTTACAATATTGTAAGAAAAAAAGGAAGAAAAAAAGTATGAAAAATGAAGCATTTCTGATCAACATGCTTCATTGACCTGGGGGTGTGGCCCAGTGGTGAAGCGTGCATGAAACCCTAAGTTTGATTCCAGGCATGGAAAAATTACTAATAACAATAACAAAACTAACAACCAAAACTCCTATTAATTTTAGTCCTCTTCTTGAGAGTACATGTAGGTGTTCACATTTTAAAACCAAATATATGTTTATACTCTCCAAAAAGTAAATTGATTCCAGGTACTATAAATAACAAAAACCATGAAAAAAACCCTTTAATTCTAACTTTCTTTGAAAAATGTCTTTAGGATTTTGATTTTTAAACCAAAAGAAACTTGATTTTATATTACAAAGATCAAATTGTTCCCCCCAATATAATCATGATTATCTTAAAAAATAGGCATTTACAATGCATTTTCAAAGCAGTTCTCTTTAGTGGAAAACTCAATTTCAAATAATTCAAACATTAAAAGACTTTTGTTTTTGAAAGCATGTTTTGTTGATATTATAGATAAAACAGAGATGAACATAGGTCAAGAAAACCCATTTGTACTTCAGGTCTTTCTCCAGAAACCAGTATTGTTATATTGCTTTTGCAAAATCTGATCTAATTTAGCAATTCTTCTTCCTTCAGTTGTAATTTTCAATTCAAGGATGGCATGCTTTAGTGCCCTATTGACAGTCATCAGATCTTAGAAGTCAGCTGGTAATTTCCTTATCATCTCATGACAGTCATCATTCTGTGAATGTTTGATCTTCATTTGTCTACAAGCTCTAGAGGAAGCAGCTACAAGGGGTTAGTGATATCGTGAGTTGCTGTGACTATGCCATAATTGACCAACATCTTTAGGTTTTACAAGTTAAGGTTGACTTATAGAAAATCCCCTTTCAGATCCCTTTAAGATAACCTTTAAATGCCCTCTTATTGTCTCCCTGCATTGTACTTAATTAAGGGTGAATTATAGAAATTAAGTCGGCAGATGCAGTTATGCTATGTTCAGTCACAATATGTTCTGTAGGAATGGGGTATAGGCATATTTAGCAGCAACTGAAGAAATGTAAACTGGATGCTCTGGCCAAAAGCATTTCTCCTATAAATACAGCTTTGGTGATAATTAAATTAATAGAGATATCAAGGCATATTAAAAACATTGGTCTCTTGAGTAAATTTTGACATATGACTGTATTTTCTAAGCCTGAAAAATCAGAAAAATTTTAAATGAATCCCATTGATTTTGTTAAGGTCAATTTCCTCCATGGTGAAATAAGTTATTGACACTTGGCTTAGATGCCATAAATGAATTAAAGCACTTGTGACTACACTGTGGTTTACAAAGTATATACATCATATACATTAAGTCACAAGGTTTGACAGGGAACCTGTCTTTGAGTTCATGCAGAGTCTACCCTTTCTGTTCATGGAGACTTTCTTTATTTTTTTAAAGCTTTTTGTTTTTTGATTTTTTATTTGTTTTTTTTCCTTTTTGGGTCACACCTGGTGATGCTCAGGGGTTACTCCTGGCTTTGCACTCAGTAATTACTCCTGGTGGTGCTCAGAGGACCATATGGGATGCCTGGGATCAAACCCAGGCCTTGTGCAAGAAGACACCCTACCTACTGTACTATTGCTCTGGCCCATGGAAACTTTATTTTATTGTGGCATGGGAATGCCCAAGCCACTTCCTTCACCTGAGTGTGTCAGGCTCTGTGTCAGGCACCAGAAGAATGCAAAGATGAATCATACTCGGATCCTGCCCTCAGGGAACTTAGTGTACAAGAACACAGATAAACCACTGACAAAGGTTTTTCTTGGATATTTTAAAAATTAGCTTCAAATAACTGCATAGTTGAGTACACTATCATATTTAGAAAAAGATTTAGGGTCCCCTCTTTAAATAATAATGTGTCAATAAAAAATTAATTTGTCTGTTAATATACTCAGTTTCATGAAGTCATTAGTCAAGAATACTGAGAAATGCATGTAAAAACAAAGGTGTCTTGATTCAAGACAGAAAATTTGGGTACTGCAATGACAACCAAGATTGACAACAGCCTTTGTTAAGCCGATCAGTCTTCATTAGACACTAAGTCTCCAAACCAAAGTTGATTCTGTCTGAACCTAGTCAATTTACCATTTGTTTCGATTCAAGACTTTCTTGGCCAGCATTTACTAGTGAAAGACGCTTTTGTTTGACATTTTTAGTTACAGTATGGTTAGCAAATCTGACTTTTATTCTAAAGATGGAGACAAAATTAAGAGTCTTCTGGGTAACTACAGGATCCTAATAATCATGTGAGCAAAGCACGCATATTTAACGTGTAGGAAAAAATGTGGAAAGTAAATGAAGATTCATTATTGGTTTAATAAAAGATGGTATTTGGCTAATACATTTTCTAGCTACTTGGAAATCACAACAAACATTATTTTAAAAACTCTATCTTAAAACACATATTCAGAATTATTCTCAAATAAGAGTATTAAAGATGTTCTGAAATGATAAGACAAGATTCTGATCTCTTAGTAGGAAACAGCTTTGGAGTTTTCTCACAACCTCTTTTCAGCAAAGCTGTGCAGACATTACATTAGTCTTGACTTTTATCTTTCCTTGTGGATTAATGGGTTTAAATTAGCATGAGAAATCTTAAATATGACCCTTAGGACAAGCCTATGGTGAATTCAGAAAAGAGGAATGTTATATTTAGTACCGAAAATAATAGCTGACAACTGTTAGGGGAATCTGTGGGTGAAAATAGTGAATGAATTCCAAAGAATAATGGGAAGAGAATTGTAAACACTGTGTGAGGGACAAGTATAGTTTTCAAGTGAAACTGTTCATGGCAGACACAGAGGCTTGGATTGTCTTTGAAAGGCAAGGCAAGACTCCCAGTCAGAGTATTCAAAAGGTCCGTCCTCCAAGAGCCAAGCTGGCTAGTTCCAACTTCCTAACCTACAAGCACTTTGACTAACTGAGCTCCCATTCGACCCAGCCATACCACTCCTGGGGATATACCCTGGGAAGCCAAAAACACACAACAGAAACACATCTGCACTTTCATTTTCATAGCAGCACTATTCACAATAGCCAGAACCTGGAAAGAACCAGTATGCCTGAGAACTGATAACTGGATAAGAAACTTTTGGCACATCTACACAATGGAATACTATGCAGCTGTTAGGAAAAATGAAGTTATGAAATTTGCCTATAAATGAATGGACATGTTGAGGCTCATGTTGAGTGAAATTAGCCAGAAGGAAAAAGACAGATATAGAATGACTGCATTTATTTGTATTATACATACATACATATATACATATATATATATATATATACATATATATATGTGTATATATATATATATATAGTGGGAGTGTGTGTAGGATGGTGGGAGAATGTGTGTGGGGTCACACTGCAGTACTGAGGGCGGTGGGAGTATGTGTGGGGTCACACTGTAGTGCTCTGGGCAGTGGGATTAGCATGTGTATGTGTATGTGTATGTGTGAGAGTTAGGAGTGACTGTGTGTGTGGGGGGGGGTCGGGAACCGGGAGGCAGAGGCAGGTGCAGAGACGGGTGGGGAAGGCCCCGCTGCCAGCTTCCTGAGCTCCGCGGTGCCCCCAGAAGTCGCAGGTGCTGCAGAAGGATGCTGAGCAGGGAGGCCCCCCATGCGAGCCGAGATCCAGGACATGAAGCACGAGTTGGCCACGGTCAACGTGATGGGCGAGTTCGCCAGTTACGCGAGGCGACTGGAGCAGAAGACCAACAAGATGACTAACAAGCTCAAGACTCACGATAGGTGCTGCCCAGGGTGGCCATGGTCATTCCTGCCCCGGCGGGCCATGGTCATTCCTGCCCCCCGCGGGCCTGTGCCTTGCACTGCCTGCTCCCGCTGAGCGTCCTTTGCACTTTGGCGCCTCTGATACCTGAATGTTTCTGGTGTGGACACAAACTGCTCATTTGTCTAGGAATTCTGGAGTGTTCTCATACTCCTCCTGTTCCCCCACCCCTTTCTGTCAGAAGGAAGAAATCACTCATTGTCCCTTGGAAATCTGCTTTCTGTTGGGGGTTGGTTAGGGCCGTAGCTGCAGTACTCACAGTTCACTCCTGGCTCTGAGGTTAGGGATCACCCCACGGAGCCCCCTGTGGGGCTTGGGGGATTGATCTGCATGTTAGATACACGGGCACTAGCCCCAGAAATCAACATTTTTTAAGTGAGCATATGGAAAGTGCCAACCCCGCCTCCCCAGTTGCACCTACAGGGCTCCCTGAATCGTTCACACACTGGGGCAATGCCCACTTTGGGAAACAGGGTCTGGGTGCATTCAGGACTGTTGTTGGGGAACCTCCACTTTCCAGTTGTTTGTCTTTCTTGGGGGGAGTGAGGGGAGGCCACCTGGATATGCCAAAGGGATTACTCTCTGCCCTGAGCTCAGGAATCACTCTGGCAGGCTCAGGAATCAAACCCAGGTTTGCCACATGCAAGGTTAGCGTCCTCCCCCTGTGCTATAGTTCTAGCCTCTTGGTTTTGTTCTCGGGTGACACACAACAGTGTTCAGGGCTCTGTGCTCCTGGCGGGGTTCGAGAACCCTTCATGGTGCTGAGGTCAGACTTGGGTCAGTCGCATGACAGGCAATGCTGAACCCACTGTACTGTCTCTGGGGCCCTTAAATCCCACTTTATATTTCCTACGTCTGTTGGGAAAATAATAGGTATGTGAAGTACCACCTACATGGCAGACTACCCGTGTTTTATTTGATATGCCAAAAACCAGTAACAATTATGGACCTCATTTCCATGATCTGAAAGAATGATTTGAGGCTCTTTGTGTCCCTGGAGCAAGCAGATGCCCTTGGGCTACACTGCGACAGGAGCAAATCGATGAACAATGGGAAGACAAGTGATACAAGTGTTTTATATATATATATATATATATATAAAACAATACAATATATAGTATTTCTATCTATCTATCTATCTATCTATCTATCTATCTATCTATCTATCTATCTATCTATCTATCTATCTATCTATCTATCTATCTATCTATCTATCTATCTATCTATCTATCTATCTATCCATCCATCCATCCATCCATCCATCCATCCATCCATCCATCCATCCATCCATCCATCCATCCATCCATCCATCCATCCATCCATCCATCCATCCATCCATCCATCCATCCATCCATCCATCCATCCATCCATCCATCCATCCATCCATCCATCCATCCATCCATCCATCCATCCATCCATCCATCCATCCATCCATCTATCTATCTATCTATCTATCTATCTATCTATCTATCTATCTATCTATCTATCTATCTATCTATCTATCTATCTATCTATCTATCTATCTATCTATCTATCTATCTATCTATCTATCTATCTATCTATCTATCTATCTATCTATCTATCTATCTATCTATCTATCTATCTATCTATCTATCTATCTATCTATCTATCTATCTATCTATCTATCTATCGTATGATACCCAAGTCTGACCTCAGCACCATGAAGGGTCCCCGAACCCCGCCAGGAGCACAGAGCCCTGAACACTGTTGTGTGTCACCCGAGAACAAAACCAAGAGGCTAGAACTATAGCACAGGGGTGAGGACACTAACCTTGCATGCAGCAAACCTGGGTTTGATTCCTGAGCCTGCCAGAGTGATTCCTGAGCTCAGGGCAGAGCTGAGCATACTGTCCCCTTCTCCGTCTTACCTAGCCTCTGACTCCCACAAAACCTCCTGATACTATTATGATACCAATATCCAAGGTCAGGCAAAACATGGATCAGGAGGTTTTGTGGGAGTCAGAGGCTAGGTAAGACTGAAGAAGGGGACAGTATGCTAATAATTGTCGAAAGTGATAATACTACCGGCCTAGAACTTGAGCATTAAATACAGGCAAAATGGTACACAAATAACCTCTAAATGCATGTATTGTAATCCACAGTGTGTAAGAATAGGGAAGAGATAGATAGATAGATAGACAGATAGATAGAGAGAGAGAGAAGAGATAAAGAACCTGCCATAGAGGCAGGCTAGGGAGGAGGGGGAGGGAATTGGGGACATGGTGGTTGGAAATGGGCACTGGTGGAGGAATGGGTGGAACACCGTATGACTGAAACTCAAACATGAACATCTTTGTAATTGTATATCTCACGGTGGTATAATAAAATATAAAAAAATCATGGCAAATAGAATCCTAATTGTCTTTATTACAAAAACTTTAAAAAATAAATTCTAAAACAAAGTGAAAAAAAGTAAAATATCTCAAAATGTCTCAAAAGCAGGATAGTTCATATGTATGTTACCTATCCAATATAAACTTATGTGGTCTGTGGTATGTCATTTCTGCTTGGTAAATTATTGGATAAACCCCTGTAACCCCTGAGATGTTGGATAATCCTCAGTAAGGTGACAGTTAAGAAAACCTGTTAGGCACCGGAGCAATAGCACAGCAGGTAAGGCATTTGCCTTGTCTGATCCTCTGCAAATCATATGGCCCTCTGAGCACCGCCAGGGAGCAATTCCTGAGTGCAGAGCCAAGAATAATCCCTGAACATCACCGGGTATGACCCAAAAAAGCAAGAGAGAGAGAGAGAGAAAGAGAGAGAGAGAGAGAAACTGTCAAACAGTTAGAAGACCAGGATTCTGCCTGGCCAGGCAGCTATAAAAGGAGAGAGTTTGCTGGGAGAGAGACTGGTGTGAACTGGAGAACTATCTGCTGGAGAAATTGTTAGTAGAGACCAGAGACCAGTTCAATCAGTTCACACAACAGATATTTCTAGGTGCTAGTCTTGACCATATTTTCTATGAAACATCCCTTGGTAGCAGAGGTCTACACAATCTATTTTTGGAAATGCTGAACTAAATTATATGATGATAGACTTTCTGTTTGGAGCTGTCTTTAGAAGTTAGTCAGTTGAATTCCTTTGTTCCTAGCACATGACTTGTCCAAAGTTGCAGAATGAATAGTTCTGGGCCTACCTTTAATCTAGAATTTCTGCTGTTATAACTTATTGTGCTTATGAGAATCACTATAAACATCAAATTTCATGAATAAAAATATCTACCTCTGGGGCAGGAGAAACAGCTCAACTGGTGGATACTATGAAATACTATTTCAAGCACCAGGCTTGAAGTAGCCTCGGTGTATTGTTAGATGTAGGCAAAAACCAAACAAAAATTAGGAAAAAAACCCACCAAGTTCCCTATATGTAAAGTGATGGTAATTATGCCTACTTTCTTGAGGTTAAAAGGGGCAAAAGCAATAGCCTCTGTAACAAAAAGAAAACTGCTTTTCGCCATTATGGCCGCTCAACACAGGTTGGTCATGTTTTTATTGATCAACATCCGGGTTTGATTTTCAGCCCCTCCCACCACTGCATACATAATAGAAGTCACAATAAAATCTATAATGCTTTTAAACAATTTGTAATTTATTAAACCAAAATACAAGGCCTGTGTATTTAGGGAAAAGACATATCTAGTTTCAAAATCGTATTTATTCCACAGTGTTTGATGCGCAGGTCTTTTTGCAATGACTTTGCAACATTTGGATTCTGGAAGCAATAGTATGTGCCAACATACTTTTTCCCTAAAAATAGATTGTCTCTATTTTTAAAGCATCCACAGAAGCAGCCTCATCTTTTTACTCCTTGTTTCTGTGTTTAAGATCTCTTGCAGTTATTTTTGTTGTTGGTTTGTTTTTGTTTTGAGGCCACATTCTGAAATACTTAGGTGTTACTCCTCACTCTGCTCTCAGAAATTGCTCCTAGCAATCAGGGGGACCACAGAGGGTGCTAGGGATAGAACCAAGGTCGGCTGCATGCAAGGCAAATGCTCTACCACCTCACTACCTCTCTAGCCTTGCAGTAAACTTTTAATGGACCCATTCCGACGTGATCTAAATCCATTTGTTCAGACTAATCCATAAATCTAGACTAGTGTTTCTCAAACTTTTTCTGACTGTGTCTTTCTGACTTAATTTCCTTTATCTCCCCTTCCTCAACCCTTCACCAACATTTGCATGATTTTCACTTGTGGCCACTTTGAAATATCCTGGGGGACCTCAGGGAACTGCATTACTCCAGATTGAGAAATATCGATCTAGAGAACTGGTGACAACAACCCCACAGAAACATTTTAGCATTTTAAACATTCGGAGAAAAGAACCTCTTCAGAATGAAACCACTGTAGCAATCAATCGATAATATTATGTGTCCAGCATTTGAATAAATATCTTTTATGTATATATAAAGCTTTTCATGACACTTCAAGGAATTTAGAATAAAGTTGAAAGAACAAATAAATAATTGAGAGTATCCAAATACTCTTTGAAAATGTTTTTATGTTCAGACAATGGCAAAATCAATGTAGAAAAGTAACTGTAAAATTCCACTAATTTTATTTAGTGCAAAAACAAATTGAATTAGAAATTAGAATTTCAACTCTAATGTAGACTTGGAAATAAAGATATAGAGTAATCTTAAACCTGAGAACTCCTATAATGTGAGCTTATTTCTGTCCCCAAACACCACTCTTATTCGTTTCAGCTTTTACTATGCATTCAGAACTGTTCGGTGTGTTTCACTCTCACCAGCCTTGCTTGCCTGCTGCCCACCCATGAGTGCTTTGCTAGGATGTGTCTGTCAGTTTAGAGGTGGAAGGGGCAATCACAGTAAGTAAACTTTTGCTGAGTGCTTAGTTTCTTTCAGTACTGTTAAAATGCATGACTAATCGCTGCAAACATTTGAAAAGTTAGCAGCTTCTATTTATTTACATTTGACAAATAAAGTAACTTGTGCAAGGAAATTAAAATGAAAGAAAGTTGTCCAAGATTGCATAATTGTTTAGCAGAGTTTAACACCAAACCTAATTAACCTCTAGATCTCACTTTTACTTCCCCAAGGAAAAGATGAAGGAATTATGTGAAAGGTTCAGTTACTCTTTAATCTTTCATTTTAGACTGAATTGGTTTATTTATTTACTTGGAGAGGTTCCCAATTAGTTTTTTGAAGTGTTTTTTTTCTCGGTTTCATGCACATATGCATATATAAAAGATAATTAAATATTACTTTAAGCATTTGAAATTGTGCAGAGCAAAGTATACTACACTATACAATGAAATATATCATGATTTTTGCTTTTTTAAATAAATTAGTACAGAATAAAAAAGATAATATACAGTGTCAGGTTGTGATAGTGAAATATATATAAATATATATGTCTGTATACTGTAGATATTAGTACCTACCAAATTGGTTAAGCTGCAGTAATAAGTGTATCTGAACAGTGTTAAGGAGATTAATTATTAAGGCTTGGAGAAAATTAGCAGCAAGGAAAGGAAATTAAGAAAGAGAACATTTGGTATGCATTTACATCTCACATACACCTCTTTCCCAAATAGAGAGTTGTTTCCTGACCAATCTTCCTAGTGAAAGAGGTCATTCACAGTTAGGAAAGGCAGGCCCCACAGTTGGCAGGACTGGGCTGGCCCCTGTAAGTCCTATTAGTGGGGAGAGTTGGGAGAAATGAATAGCTTACCATCATTTCAGGAGGTTTTAATCTTTGAAAGAATGAAAATTGATATTAGTCTTAAAAATAAAAAAAAAACTAAAATGTTTCCCAGAAATTATTTTCTTTTATTCTATCACTCTGCTATGAGTTACAATTAAATCAATTGTGTGTCTGATATTTTCTTTTTCTCTAATAGCAAAGGATTAAGTAATTCAAGGTTAAGAAGCTCAAGATTCTGCTTTCTTGCTTTTCTCTTCTAGGCTTGAAGAGTGGTTCACGTTTTGAGTTTCGCTCTCTCTGCCTTGGAAAGGTTTCTTTTCCTTTGGGATTCATGTCCAGCCCTGCGTTGTTTGCAAATCCGAAGGGCAGAGTTTAGACTGCAGAATGAGGCAGAGGAATGCTTGACTGGTGGGGGAGGAGGCTGTTGACTCTACTCAAAATATTTTTTGAAAAATTTTCATAAATGTTGGGTCTTTGTAGCTGCCCCAGTTTTCCCCCAACCCCCACTTAAAAATAAATCTGTAGAATTATAGAGTGTATAGAGGAAGTTAGAAAAGGAACCCACTGTTCCTAATTCCACAGGCTTGTGTGTGGGTGTGGCACAGTGAATGGCCCCCTTTGGGAATTCTAAAGGGGAATCCTCTAGAGCCAGTTTTACAACCTGAGCAAACTTCCATGAGCTGTGCAAGCAGTGTGACAACTTATAAGGTCCCGGTTTCCTGATAGTCAGCTATAGTCAAAAGGATTCAGGTTTCATCCTGGGACATAATGGGAGACAAATCCTATAGTCCTTGTTGAGCAGGAGAGTAGAAATTGTCTCTCTACTTTCTGCTGTAGCACAGAAAATGCAGTCTGAATAAGAGAGGTGGGCTTGGGAGCCAAAGCAGTAGTACAGTTGTTAGGGCCTTTGCCTTGCATGTGGCTGGCCAGATTCTATCCTCAATATCTCATACAGTCCCCCGAACCCCCCCAGGGGTGAGCCCTGAACTTAGAGACAGGAGTGAGCCCTGAGCATTGCTGGATATAGCTCAGAACACCTCACGCCAAAAAGAAGAAAGGTGGGATTGATTTATAAAACTGCATCTCAAGAGAATGGACTGGGGTGTCTGAGTCAGGGGAAAATTTCAGCTATAAACTGAGGGATAGAATTAGGCACTCACCAGCAGACGTTCATCCCTGTTTAAGAATTTCCTGAGAGAGGTGGGTGTAGGAAACTCTGTTCAGAATTTGTTTAGCTGGTCTTTAAAATGTGGACTTAAATGGAATTCATGTGTCTAGCTTCTTCCTTTCACAAGATCTGAAAGAAGGCAACAGCCTAAAAGGCATTTTCTCTGACAGGCCATGCAAATGCTGTGCTAGGCTTGTGTGGGATGTGGGAAGGCTGCATTCACCTTAGCTCTTCCCCCTGCAGAAACCTGAATACCTGCTTCCACTTCTGTATCTGAAGTTGCTTCAGTTTTCTTTTTATGGGGAAAGGATGGCCTGGGGTCACACCCAGTTGTGCCAGGGCTTACTTCTGGCTCTGTGCTCAAAGTTCACTACTGGAAATGCTTGGGGATTTATGTAGTGCTAGGGAACGAACTTGAGTCTACCAGATGCAAGGCAAGTGCTTTAACTCCTGGATTGTCTCTCCAGATCTTTTAGTCTCTTATACTTATTCTGCAGGAGTCATTATTCTGAAATCCTTTTATTAACTTCAAACTAATGGACCTTAGAGAGATAAAGCAACTGGGCAAAGGCAACATCCCTCCCCTCATCCACAACCTGGCTCTCTATGGTTTATATTCTAGTATTCAAGATTTATTATAAATTGATATTTATAATAATAAAAACAGTAGATTTACTGATTATAAAAAGCTTTCTGGTACCAAATAACTAAAAGTACCAAACAAATCGGAAATATATAGTCTTTAATCTCCCACTTCAAGCACTTTGTGTTCTTTAATTCTTTCCTTTCACAACAACATACATGGAATACTGATTACTCAACCAAATTTTGGAGAGGTTTCTCTGCTCTTAGCTTGAACATTCTTTCCTTCTTTATCTTAAATGTAAACTTAAGTGTGATTTTATAATTCCTATCAATAGTATCTGTATTATTTTTTCATGTTCAACCCAATGATTATCCTGATGGATAAGAAACATGAAATTTAAATACCTATACAAGTACTTTTGAACAAACGATGGCACTACACTGCTCACTATCACTATCACTATCTTTCCGTTCATCATCAATTTGCTCCAGCGGGCTGGAGTAACATCTCCATATGTCCTGTCTCATGCTACTAGAGCCCAAGGGCATCTGCTTGCTCGAGGAACATAAAGAGCCTCAAATCATTATATTAGGTCATAGGAATGACCTAACATAATTGTTACTGGTATTTGGCATATCAAATATGACACAGGCAGCATGCCAGGCTTGCCGTGCGGGTGGCATACTCTTGTAGTCACCTCTAAATAAAGCATTTATTGATGAAGCGGGGGCCGGCGCGCCGCGGGGAGCCAGGCTGTGATAGGCTGGCCTGCTGGGTGGAGTTCCTAATGAGAAGGAAGTCGGATGTGGAAAATGGCGGGGTGGCAGGCCAGGGCTAGAACCCGCCATCCCTCCCGGGAGCCTCGAGCGGCTGGGCACAGAGAGAGCTCAGACAGATGATTTTTAAGTTTTACCTTGACCAACTTAAATATACTGTGTCTCTCCTTTCCTTAGTATTTTGTTTCAGTTTACCCAAAACATTGCAGAAATTGCCATATACAAGAAATGCATGCTGTTGTGAGATGTTTTCTTGGGGAGATCAAGGATCTGTAATCACAAGAATTGATAGGAGACTGGTGTAGAGAAAATTGAATGTTTTTTCTCCGCATTATAAAGAAATTTATCTCATGCTGATCTGAGAAAAGTCTGTAATTCAGGTTCCATGTACCCTCTATGTATTGTAGTTGTTGCTCTGTGTGTGTGTGTGTGTGTGTGTGTGTTTTGCAAACAACTGACCGAACTATTTAATCCTGGGATCAAACTCTTAAAAATCTTTTGCCATTTGGTGTTTGTCATCTTTTTGCTGTTTTTTCTTATGTTCTTTGCAGTACTTTCTTAGCCCTTTCTGTGGCTGTTTTAGTAGCTTAGAGTGTTTTGGTTTACTCCTTTGTTGGGTAAGGAAAAATGAGAAACACAGACAATCCTTTTTAAAAATATTTTAATAAAGACAATTAGGATTCTATTTGCCATGATTTTTTTAAAATATTTTATTATACCACCCTGAGATATACAATTACAAAGATGTTCATATTCGGGTTTCTGTCATACAGTGTTCCAGCACCCATCCCTCCACCAGTGCCCATCTCCCACCACCAATGTCCCCGATTCCCTCCCCCTCCCTAGCCTGCCAATATGGCAGTTTTCTCTCTCTCTCTCTCTCTCTCTCTCTCTCTCTCTCTCTCTCTCTCTCTTCCTTACACATTGCGATTACAATACATTCATTTAGAGGTTATCATGTGTATCTTTTTGCCTGTATTTAATGCTCAGTTCTAGGTTGGTATTTTTTTTTTTTTTATTTTGACAACTATTAGCAAACTGTTCCATTCTCTTTCTTACCTAACCTCTGACTCCACACATTTGTGGTAATTTCCACCTTTGACAAGACCTCCTGATCCATGTTTTGCCTGATCTTGGATATTGGTGTCGTAATATGTATATGTATATATTTATGTCATGCAAATAAATGCAGTTATTCTATATCTGTCTTTTTCCTTCTGGCTAATTTCACTCAATATGATCCTCTCCATGTCCATCCATTTATAGGCAAATTTCATAACTTCATTTTTCCTAACAGCTGCATCCATTGTGTAGATATACCAAAGTTTCTTTATCCAGTTATTGATTCTCAGGCACTCTGGTTGTTTCCAGATTCTGGCTTTTATGAATAGTGCTGCTAGAACACAGACAATCTTTTTTTTTTTTTATTTTTATTATACCACAGTGAAACATAATACAAAGTGACATATTGGTTCTTGGAAATTATACCAGCACCCACCCTCCACCAGTGCCCCATTTCCACCACCAATGTACCCCACCCCTCCTGCCCACCCCCATGCTGCCTTAATAGCAGGTACCCCAGTTTCCTCTCTTTCTCTCTCTCTCTCTCTCTTCTCTGCATCTCTCTGCCTCTTTTTTACACATTGTGGCTAGCCCTGCAGGTATTTAGAGTTTATCATTTAAGTCTCTTTGTGTATATTCAATGGTGAGTCTTAATCTGCCATTACCATTTCCCCATTTAGTAAAACCTTATCTATTTTTCGTATTAATGAAGCAGTCATTCTATATCTGTCCTTTCCTTCTGACTAATTTCACTCAGCATGATGTCTCCAGTCCCTCCATTGCAGGTAAATTTCATAATGTCATCTTTTCTGACAGCTGCATAGTATTCCATAGTGTAGATGAACCACAGTTTCTTTAGCCAGTCCTCTGTTCTCGGGCATTTAGGTTGTTTCCAGATTCTAGCTATAGTGAATAGCGAGATGAATAAAAGTACAGATATGTTTCTGTATGTGTTTTTCGTCTCGGTATTTCCCAGGAGTGCTTTGGATCATGGGAGCTCAATATCTAGTTTTCGGGGAATGCCCATATTGTTTTCCAAAAGGCTGGACCAGTCGGCACTCCCACCAACAGTGGATCAGAGTCCCTTTCCCCACATCCACGCAGACTGGTTGTTCTTTGTTTGTATGTGTGCCAGTCTCTGTGGTGTGAGATGGTACCTCATTGTTGTTTGATTTGCATCTCCCTGATGATTAAAGATGAAGAACACTTTTTCATATGCCTTTTGGCCATTCAATTTCTTTTTTTGGAAGCTTCTGTTCATTTCTTCTCCCCCATTTTTTATGGGGTTGGCTGTTTTTTCTTGTGGAGTGCTACCAGTGCCTGATATATCCTGGATATTAACCCCTTGTCAGATGGTATTGGGTGAATATCCTTTCCCACTCTTGGTTGTCTTTGTATCTTGGTCACCGTTCTTTGAGGTGCAGAAGCTTTTAGTTTTATATAATCCCATTTGTTTATCTTTGCTTCCTTTTTGGTCATGGAGAACACAGACAATCTTAAATAGTTTCTTATAGTGCTCCACCACTGATGCTTAAGAATAAAAGAAATGAAGGGAACCCACCTGGCTAAATCACTAGAGACCAGCCCTGGGTATTCCCCTTTTAATGCTATCAAGCACAAGTGATAGTAATAATAATACCATATGGTTTATAATCTAAGTACATACCTACCATGATACACGTAAAATTTTTTCTGGAAAGATGCTTTGATTTTCATATAGAAGCTTCCAATTCCTTTTCTTTAGTTCTTCCACTTATATTAATGTTTCAGTTTTCATGAAATTTTGTACAGCAAGTAATTATTTCTTTATATTGTCATTCAGAATGTTTTGAGCAAGGTAATATCTACTTAAGTGAGCTCAAAATGAGAAAATGTTAATGTTTGATTGATGTTGAATGCATTACAACTTTGCAGACAGTGTTAGTCTTGCATTTTTTCATAATAATATTTGCAACACATCAAGAGCTTGTTGGCAATGTATTTAGGGCCAGTGTGG
Source organism: Cryptotis parvus (assembly GCA_021461705.1). Lineage (NCBI taxonomy): Eukaryota > Metazoa > Chordata > Mammalia > Eulipotyphla > Soricidae > Cryptotis > Cryptotis parvus. Next base: position 112,132 of record JAJIBD010010536.1, read on the forward strand.
GAGAGTTGTAGGCATGGGTTCTTTTTGGCATTGATTCTTCTACTAATGATGATTGTAAGACAAATGTTCAGCACAGCGTCAAATATTGTATTCCGTAACATCCTTTTAAAGTACAAAAGCACAATTGAACTTTCCCAAATAAAATGAAACCACGCTTAAAACAATTTTTTTTTTTTGCTTCAGGTTTTCTGTTTTTGTTTCCATTTTTAGTAATGGACCTGAAAATTTTGCTTTGTTTTGTGGGCCAGCTGTGCTCAGGATTTAATCCCAACTCTGAATTCAGGGATCACTCTTAGCATGCTTGGGGATGATAAGGGTTGATGGTCACCAAAACCAGCTCACTCACCTGCAAGTCAAGCACCCCAGTCGCTGTACCATCTCGTTGGCCCCTGACTTGAAAATTTAAAAAATATTCTTATTGACTGAATCAAATTAAAAGTTTTTAAAAAATTCCCTATTTTCTCATGAATATCCAAATTTAATGACCATTGCTTTTCTGAGGTAAGTTCTAGAACAAGTTATAGGAAATAAAAAGTATTAGCTAAATAAAAAATCACAATTGCTTATGGCTTACATAGATAAGTATTAAAGTAGTTGACTAGAGCTTTTGTAAAATAGATAATGCTTTGTCAAAATATGTGGAAAATGGAGAACTTTCAGAAAGTGAAAGAGCCAATTTTGTTTCTAAATATTTTTGAAGGAATGGAAGAGAATAAGGCCATTTCAGACTGTGTGCACAGCACTGGGAATATTCTCATAATGTCAGTTTTGTGAAGTAGGCAAGTGTTCTTCGGTTACAAATTCTAAATTTACTTAGCAGAGCAAAAGGAAACAGACTGAAATGAATGCAGGAGGGATTTAAGTTAGAATGCAAGTTTCATGACTAGGAAGAATGTTGGATCCTTCTCCAAAAATATCTTGTAACTTCATTCTCAAGAGGTCTTTAGAAATAGGATAATTTTTCATGTTTGGTTTAAATTCTGTGCTAAATACAGGTGTGAAGGAAAGCCAAAGTATTTTATTTTGAGCCTAATATCTATTTTGAAGGCCCTTAAAAGTTTATTTTTTTCATTCAAATATTGGAAACCAAGGATTTTATTATGGTATCATTCATTTAAAAATATTCTTTCACTTTAGGTGACTTTTACCTTAAAAGCAATATTTATATATTGTTTGCTTTAAGATTTTTTAAATTTCATTTGCACGGAATGAAAGAAAGGGCAGATACATTTTCTCTCACCCACCTCCTTTTTTTCCTTTTTGTTTGGTACATTGCACTTTTGGTCACATGTATACACAACAAAGTTCAAATAAGCAGTCTCAGGAAACTTTTCTGGCTTGCTTTGGTAAGTCATCTGCATGGTCTATGATATATAATGATTATACATGGGGAAAAGAGGCAGAGGGCCCAGAAGGTCTTGGCAGCTGTGCTGTCTGGTTAGGAGAGGAAGCAAGTTACAAAATTTGGACATTCAGTTCTGAGATTTTATTCCTGAGTCAACAGAATTTTAATTATGTATGTGGCCTAGAAGAGACATTTACACAAGAGGAACATATTGTTGTCGAACGTGTTTGTGATTTTCCTCATGGTTCAGAACTGGAAAGAAATCAAAAGCAATTTTTGAAAGTACATAACTGAACTGACAGAACATTAAATAATAATACTTTTCTTAGTGGCAGTAAAATAACCAATATCCCTAATTTTTCCTTTAAACTTCCTTTCTCAACGTGTTCTCTTCTTTTATAGGCGCAGTTTTGTCCCTAAAATATTAAAATAATAAATTATATTAGAGTGTACATAAAATATATTGTTGCATGATCATCATAAATTTTAGATCACATATTTACACAGAAATAAAAGTTGTACTAGGCTGGAGAGATAGCACAGTGGGTAGGGCACTTGCTTTGCACATGGCCAACCAGGGTTCAATGCTGGGCACCACATATGGTCCCCCAAGCCTGCTAGAAATGATCACTGAGTACAGAGTCAGAGTAAGCCCTAAGCTTCACTGGGTGTGGCCTACAAATAGAACAAAAACAAACAAAAAAAAGAAAGATAAGTTCTACTAGCCAAGCTTTTCTTCTTATGTTGAACTTTGTTGAGCATTGTTAAACAACAACTTCTCATGTTGGCATTATGTTGAACTCAGAGTTTTTGTTTGTAAATTAGCTGAGTCTTTGTTTTAATTTTTAGTCTGGTGTTAGAAAAGAACTAAACTGTGGTGCTACATGAAAAAAGAAATATAGTTGATAACCTTTTTATGCTTTTTGTTTGTTTATTTTGGTTCACACCCGTGGTTCTCAGAGCTTACTCCTGGCTCTGTACTCAGGGATCACTCCTGGGAGGGCTCTGGGGACCATCTGGAATGCCAGAGACTAAAATCTAGTCTGCTGTGTGCAAGGCAAGTGGCCTACCCAATATGCTCTGGGTTATTAGGTTTCACAAATCCTTCTGAAGGCAAATACTTTATCTGAAAATAAGTTCTTATTCCTGTGACTCCATTCATGGGTTTCTTCACTGATTGATAAGATTTATTCATTCATTGAATACATACTGATTATCTTCAATGTGACCATTTTGTTTTATCTCTCAGAATAAACTTCTGAATATCTTTGCTTTCTTTTCACTTAAACTTCTTTAGCTTAATTTTAAGGATTTAGATTATAACATGTGCTATAGTTACAAAAACTATTTTTGTTTCATGTATTATACATTTCATAGACTCATTCCTTTATTACTTTATACCTTTAGTTTCCTCAAATTTTATGTGTAGTCTTTATAATGATGAACAATAAAATTCCTGGCTTAATTATTTAATAGGAGAATTCACTTCACTCATATTAAATGAAACTACCAATAAACCTAACTTTTAAAACTTAAAAAATTGCTACATTGCATAAAGCAAATGACTTTCATACCTGTAGTAGATTTTAGTTGAATAAAGAATGATTACTATTTTGCTAAATTTATGGTACCTGTGATAAATAAGACTTAACGAATGTAATCGATTTCTACTAACACTCAGTTACATGAACTCTCTTATTCTCCTACTTTATCTTTGTACATTAATTTTGTAAGGATATACCCTTGGAAAGAAAAATAATACTTTGATGTCAACTTGCTAGTTGTCAACTTGCAAGCTTACTTACAATTAATGTAAGTAATGCCAATTCAGTGTTCCTTCATAATATTCTAATATAGTAAGGTGTTTTGAAGGCTATGTATCCTAAGTTTGAGAGTATTTAACCCTATTGTTTTGAAAAAATTGTCTTAAAAAATTTTAATAGCAATTGTTCAGCACTTATAAACATTGTCCTAAGGGTTTTATTTATTTATTTTTTAATAAATGAGGTTATTTCATTTTCATGGCAAGAAACCTTATGAGACAGGTCTTAGTGACAACCTAATTTAAATAGGAAGTGAGAACAGGTCTGAAAAGAGTCTTGCATGAAGTCATATACTTAATGAGTGGAACAAATGCCAGGTTTTGTGATTCTCGACCTTTTTCTTAACCCCCATGCTTTACTGTCTCCCAGGATTATTTTATTTAATTAGTTGAATTACTGTGAGATACAATTACAAGGCTGTTCATGATTGGGGTTCAGTCACACAATGTTCCAGCACCCATACCTTCACCAGTGTATATATCTC